>RCUC01127294.1:0-41156 GCA_003697995.1 Taxidea taxus jeffersonii | reverse complement strand
GTTAACTATTTCATTAAATGACACCTGGGAGCAAAAAACCAATAAGCAGTCACAGAATCCACATTCACAAGACGGAAATTTTTAAATCAACAGTTTAAAGCAAGTTTTTTCCCATACACACAAACAGAAAGTACATTTTTTAAAAAGATTTTATTTATTTATTTGACAGAGATCACGAGTAGGCAGAGAGGCAGGCAGAGAGAGAGGGAGAAGCAGGCTCCCTGCCAAGCAGAGAGCCCGATGTGGGGCTCGATCCCAGGACCCTGAGAGCATAACCCGAGCCAAAGGCAGAGGCTTAACCTACTGAGCCACCCAGGCACCCCCAGAAGGTGCATTTTTATTGTTTTATATAATAAGACATTATCCTCAACTAAGAGATAGCTATAGGTTTTATTTTTTAAAAATTTACAGGGCGAGGCGCCTGGGTGGCTCAGTGGGTTAAAGCCTCTGCCTTCGGCTCAGGTCATGGAAGTTAGTTAGTTAGTTAGTTACACACTAACTAAGCACCTAAAATGCCAGGTGCTAATTTCTACATTACCTCATTTTCTTAATACTTTTAAGAGGCATAGGCTCGTTTTACAATAAAACCTCAGCCCTGGGGTGCCTGGGTGGCTCAGTGGGTTAAAGCCTCTGCCTTCAGCTCAGGTCATATCTCAGGGTCCTGGGATCGAGCACACATAAGGCTCTCTACTCATTGTGGAGCCTGCTCCCCCCCACACACCCCGGCCTCATGCCTGCCTCTCTGCCTGCTTGTGATCTCTGTCAAGTAAATAAATTAAATCTTTAAAAATAAAAAAGGAACTCATTGCTAACACCACTGTGAAGCTTTAATATTAAAATGATACAGAGGGGCGTCTGGGTGGCTCGGTTTGTCTGCCTTCGGCTCAGGTCATGATCCCAGGGTCCTGGGACTGAGCCCTGTGTGGGGCTCCTTGCTCGGCCGGTAGCCTGCCTGTCCCTCTGCCTGCCGCTCCTTCTACTTGGACTCACTCTCTCTCTCAAATGAGTAAATAAAATCTCTTAAAAAAATAAATAAACAAGATCAAATGATATAGAAATTCGGTAAGTTCTGGGAGTGGCTCAGTTAAGTGTTGGCCTTCGCTCAGGTCACGATCCTGGGGTCCTGGGATCCAGGCCCACACCTGGTTCCTGCTCAGCAGGGAGCCTGCTTCTGCCCCTCCCTTTCCCCCTGCTCATTCTGTCTCTCTCTTCCTCACTCTTTCTTTCAAATAAATTTTAAAAATATAAAAAAAATTAAAAGTCTGAAACTTGAAAGTGCACGCTGAATCACCGGGGAAATCCTGTTAAACTGCAGATTATGATTCAGAAGGTCCCGGGTAAGCTCTCTGATCTGCATTTCCAACATGCTCTGTGATGCTGGCAACGTGGCTGTTCTGTGGACCACACTTGGGAGTAGCAAGGATCGCTACAGGTTGCAAGAAGGTCACAAACCACAAAAAAACAGTCCACGAAAAACTGAAATGAAAAATCAGATTTTTCTCAAAACAATACATTAACCATAATATAAGCTTAATGTAAGAATTAAAACTTATCCATATTTCCTGATGGGATTCTAAACTTTGTAACATCTTTAAAATATCTTCATAAGGACTTCTTAAATCTAGAGGCCAATTTCTCCGAGCTTTGTGAGGGTGCCCATCCCCACTAAAATCCCTGACTTGAGATCAAGACCGAGAAGCCAAATACATGGAAGACTGTTTGAAGCTGCCATAGCCTTCCAGCAGGTCCCTTTCTTTCATTCACCCACACATCCTCTTGCGTTTAAATTCAAACATGAGACAAATGGCAGAATTACATGAGATTTTAGGGACTGGGCCCCCACGTTTTTCCAGATGAAAAGCAAATTTCTACAACAAAACAGCACCTTACCAAAAGGCAATGACAAATACCACCGGTTTCCATTTCTGGCCTTCGGTGACAAAGTTCCAGTGATGAGAAGGCAATTAGTGCTTTATACAAACGACTTATTTTCATTCTTTTACACAGATCCTCTGAGTGGCAATTTCTCTTTACTTTCAAAAGTCCACGGAATAAACAAAGGAAGGTACGTAAGAAGGTCCTATTTTCCACCTGGGTCCAAGTTCACGCCCTGCTCTTTTCTTTACTCATTTCTGATCATCGGGGCTGTAGTCAAACATTGGCTAGCTGCCTCTTTTAAAAGGCACCACCCTCCTCCCTCCCCCACCTCTTCCATTCTCCTTGCTAACAGCAGTGCCTAACTACGGAACCAACATATCCCTGAGAACATTCCAGCTTACCGGATAAGGTCAGTTTAAAATTCTAGAGAGGGATAACCTATTCCATTCGCCTTTCTTTAGAGCCCTTCAAAAATATCCCCTGGCCATAGGTAGAACAAGCAGGAGAGAGAGAAAATAGTCTCAGATTCTGCAATTTACAAGTACTAAGACCTTTACTTGAAGAGTATCCACATTTTGTATTATTCCTAAGGGATATAGTTTATCTATGTACTCAAGTAAGCATAAGCCCAGTGCTTGGAAGAAACAAAATGTATATACATTGCAGCTCCAAGCAAATGGCTTCTCTAGCTGAGAAGGCTATAAAGTTTTGTTGTGGGGCCTTAGAGGAAGGCCTACCTGTGACAGGGAAGATGGGGACACACTTTTTTCCTGAACTGGAGCATGCCTTGTCCACAAGAGAGCTAAGCAACTACCCAGAGAGGCCTGTTACAAAACCATAAAAGAGGGGCAGAGCTGGCAGGCCCCTGCCCTAAATACCCTGGAAGCTGAAATAAGAACTCTGAGAAATGAGCGACAAGTCTGACGGAAAGTTCTGTTGCTGTTACCTCCAACACTGGCCGCCCTCCTCGAGTGATTTAACTCTGGGTACCAATTGGGCAATGCCAGCCACGCAGCCGGGGGCAGAGGCTTCAGGGATGCTGGTTGGGTCTTCTAGGTTAATCAGGGGGAATCAAACCTCCGCATTATAAACTGGAGACTCTGAGGGGCAGATGTGGGCACTCCCCACTGCATCTAGGCTACATGCCTCCATTCAACACATCTGTTGAGTGTCTACCCTATGCCCAGTACTGGGCTAGGTGCGGAGGAGGAAATCAATCAAGCCAAAGTCCCCAGTGGTGGAAGCAGACACAGAGAAGGGCCTTCAGGGGAGGTGGAGGTTGTGCGGCCCCGAAAACCTGCCACAAATTGCTGTGACCAGTAGTCACTCAGGGGACAGCATGACCTCCGCGCCGGGCTTCGCTGAGCACGAAGCCCAATAATGAAAAAGGCTCGCGACGGTGAAGGTGGGAGTAACAGGTAGGCCCGGGGGTGGGGGTGGGGGGCAGGTGTTCGGGTAGGAGGCGCACAGGTGAGGTGCAGGGCTGGAGAGGGCACGGTCCCCAGGGAAGGTGGGAGGGTGGCCCAGGACCCCGAGAGGAAGAAGGGGCGCGAGGAGCTGGAGTCTGGCCCCGGGACGCTAGTGCGCGGCGGCGGCCGGCTGGGCCTGCGCCCCCGAAGCGGGAACGGGGAGGGAAGGCGCCCGGCTAGGCCGCCCGCCCGCACCTGGGGCCCCGCCCGGCACCTACCACTTGGGCGACCTTGAGGCAGCCGAGCGCGCCGCGCAGGTAGTCGGGGTCGCAGCGCAGACCGGCCAGCCCGCGGCGCTGGCTCACCGGCTCCGTGGTGGGCTGGTACGGGCTGCTGGCGCCCGAGATCATGGAGGTGCTCGAGGCCTCGCCCTCGAAGCCGTCCAGCTCCTCGCCGCTCCGCATGCTGCCGCCCGGCCCCGGGCCGCCTCGCGCGGCCGGCCCCCGGCGCCCGGAGCTGGCGGGCTCAGCGCCGCATCGCCGCCGCCGCCTGCCTGACCGCCCGCGGCCCGCCCCGCCGCCGCCTCCTCCTCTGCGCCCGCCGCCCGGCTGCAGCCGCGGCTCGGTCCGCTCGGGCTGGGCTCCCGCCGCCTCGGCAGCGGAAAGGGAGGGAGGCGGGAGCAGGCGGAGAGGGAAGGAGGCGGGAGCCGGCGCGGCGGGCCGGGAGGAGGCGGAGCGAGTGCCCACCCGCCGGCCGCTCGGCGGCGCTCCGGGCTGCGGCGAGACCGAGGCGACGGCCCGCGCCTAGGGGCCTCGGGGGGCGGGGCTCCGGAGGGCGGGGCGGGGCGGGGCGCCGTCCCCTCAGACCCCGCCCTCACCTGCCTGTGCGCTAGGGCCGCAGGGACCTGCTCCAAGTCCTGCCATCCCCGCGTGCGAATGAGGGAGTCGTGAGGGCGGAGAGGAATGAGGGCTGAAGGAGCATCAGAGTGAACCTAGACTACACAGAGTTGCTTTCCCAGGGCGCTGCCTTAGTTTCTCTTCTGGAGAGAGGGGCGTCTTCTGCAGTAGGCTGGGAGACTTCCCGGTAAAGACCGAGACGTGCTGTGCGACCCCCTGCTGCGAACGGTACTTGGTCCCGGGTGGGTCGGACTAGAGGAAGCTAAGGGTCTGGATCTAAATACCCCTCCCTGGGAGCCTTGCAACAAACCAGAACCGAAGCCAGACTGCGGCGGGAGTGAAAGAATGAATGAGGGGTCGCTCAGCACGAGGTCTGCAAAACAAGATACGATAAATATTTGTAACTCCCGATGTAAGTTCTAGATCCACCGGCCTGACCGTGGAGGGGCGCTAGCACATTGTAGACCCTCCGTAAGCAACGTTAGTTGCCTCTCTGCTGAAAAGATTTTGCAATCTCTGTCTAATCGTCAAGTCAGGTTGAACACAGATTTTTGCTCTGACGGGCATTAATTAGGGACCAATTTGCAATTCAAGTGTGAAGGCTAATTTTAAGCTTAAGTAAAACACTGACTTTCTAAGAATTGTTGCTTTGGTACTGAACTCTTATGCACTCTAGGCACTGAGCAAGATGCTTGAAGAAGGTATTATTGTTCCCATTTTTCAGAAGGGCAGACTAAAGCTCAAGCGTGGTAGTAGCTTGTCCCCAGCGACACAATTCCATGGTGAGGAGAACCCAAGTACCAATGTTGGCCTAAAATATACTGTAGATAGGCTGGTGAGCTCCAAGTTGAAATGCAGTAAACAGCATAACTAAAAAGATCTCCATTTAAGGGGCTTTCACCTTTAGGTTACCAAAGAAGGGAAAGCCAATATCTCTAATACTCTATTCAACCAAGAAATCTGTATTGGGCATTTACTGTGTGCTAAGAAATGTACTATCTGGAAATAGACTGCCAGATAAAGATGATGGGTTGGATGTAGGCTTTGACCTCTGTTGTGATGGAGGATTTTTTGTTTTGTTTTGTTTTGTTTTGTTGTTAGCATGAAACTGCTGAGACGGGCACCTGGGTGGCTAGATCTTTAAGCATCTGCCCTCGGCTCAGGTCCTGATCCCAGCGTCCTGGGATGGAGCCTGCATCAGGCTCCCCGCTCTGCAGGAAGCCTGCTTCTCCCTCTTCCACTCCCCCTGCTTGTGTTCCCTCTCTCACTGTGTCTCAAATAAATAAATAAAATATTAAAAAAAAAACAAACCCTGGGACAAAGAATGGGAGACAAGAAAAACAAAGTGTTGGAAACAGAATAGCAAATGGGCAAGTGATAACTGACTTGGCAGATCTAAGAAAGCTAAACCTCAAACTGGCACAGGGAAAAGCTGAACTACAACCTAGGTTATATCACAGGACTGAGGGCTCTGGAAGGGGCAGCACCAAGCCCACGTAGGAGTGGATCACTAGGCACAGTGAAGGGCAGGAGTACCATACTGAAAACTATGTATCTGTGTGTGTCTGTGGGTGGGTGTGTGTATCACCTTGGATGCTAGATAATATGAAAGCAAAAAAAAAAAAAGTTTAATGGAAGAATTAAAAGGAAATCGTATGGGAAGTAGAGTTGAAAGACAAAGAAATTGGAAATGAGAGTAAAGAAAATTAGAGAAATAGTCCAAGAGAATAATAGAACAGTAAGGCTTCCATAAAGCTAAAACCAAGGAAATGGAGGGAAGGAACCATAAAATAATAATTCAATAACATTTTTCAGAACCAAAGCATATGAGTTTTGGACATTGCCCAAGACAGTGAATGAACATGGACTTGCCCCCAGGTCCATGGGACTGTCAAGGAGAAGATTCTCAAGGTTACAGAGAGGAACACAGCAAGTTTCACTATAAAGGACTGTGAATCAGAAAGGCATCAGACTTTTCTACAGCAACTCTGGGAGCTACAAGGAAATGAAGCAAACCCTTCCATATCCTGAGAAAAAAATGATCCCCACCTTGAAATCTAGTTCTATCTGGAGGATCAATCAGGTATGAAAGTTGATGTCTCTTTCAGACATGCAAGACTGCCTTTGTCCTTTTCTCAGGAGGCTGCTGGAGGACACCACCAGAAGAAGGATTTAAACCAAGGAAACAAAGGACATGGAATGCAGGAAAGGGTGAATGCTGTCTAGGGAGAGGTGGGCAGAGACTCCAGTGCAGTAGGGCTGGAAATGAACCAGCCCAGACTGGAGCAACCAGAGGCTCTGAGAGACTTCTTCAAGATGAAATTAATGTGTTGAATATACAGAAAGAGAGACACATATTTTTGGGAAGGTTTTGAGATAAGTTACAGATAAATGAATAGTGAATGAAGCAAATATATTTATTAACTGCAAGGGAAATAAAATGCATAGAAAACAAGTATGGTAAATCTCAAGGCTCAATAATATTTGCATAAATATAATAATGTAAACAATGAATGCTGACCTAACCAGAAGTAACTGTAGCAAAAGGAAAGGAAAGAGGGACAGGATGTGTGCAGGTGTGATAGGGAGAAGGGGAGGGTATGCAAGAGATCTAAATACTCATCATCTAGTGCTCGCTTCGGCAGCACATATACTAAATACTCATCATCTATCATGAGAGAGCAGTAGATGCTTAAAACTGAAAAATCAAGAGGTAGCAGTATATCCATGTTAATTAAAAATATAAAGATAAGTACAAAAACAATCAGTTAAAAGTTTCAAAGTGTTGCCTATGGGGAAAAGGAAATTTAATGAGCGTTACAGGCCTTATAGAAGTATCTGATACTCTCAACTTGGTGCACATACAAGAAAAATAAAAGCTAAGCTGGGGGTCCTGGCTGGTTTAGTCAGCAGAGCATATGACTCTTGATCCTGGGGTCATGAGTTCAAGCCCCATGTTGGGTGTAGAGATTACTTTAAAAAATAAAATATTTAAAAATGTTTTAAATGTCTAAAAAGAAAAGCTAAGTTAAAAAGAATTTTAAGAAAAGGAACTTGAGAGTCCATGGTGAGCAAGGCCAACACAGTCCCTGCCAGCATGGGCATGGAGAGCAAGCACAGAAGCCGGTAAGTCTAACAGAGCATGTGCTGAGTGTTGTTCATGGCGCTATGGGAATTTCCAGCAAGGATTTAATTGAGTCTTGGGATCAGAATTTCGGCTGAGATTTGAAATGTGAAGAGCAGTTAGCGAAGCAAAGAGATGATACGGGTTGAAGGAAGTGTGTTCCAGGCAGAGGGAACGAACGAGATGTGCAAAGGCCCAGAGACAAGCAAAAGCAAGGCACTGTGAAGAGGCTCAATCAAACACAGAATTCAAGGGGAGGAGGATGGCAGACTAGACCTGAAGCTGGAAGCAAGCCCCTGGCTGGTCCCTACAAAACCCTTATGGGCTGTGCGGCAGGGTGGACTCAACAGAACAGTGCTCAAACGAGACAGTGGCCTGGGGAGGCCTGACTGTTAGAACTCTGACTTCACTGAGGGAGAAGGATAGAGCGGAAGTGAGATTAGAGTCTCCTCCAGCACGTATTAACTGTTCCCTGCTCCTGGACACTAGCCTAGGTTTATTTTTAGTTTTAGGGACAGACTCAAAATTTTTACTTCTGGTTTTTAACAGAAGTTAAGCAGACTTCCAAAGGACGTTGTTAGGAATCCCACATAGCCATGGTAGGTACAACCTGGTATTAGTGTTTTCCTCAGTATTAAATTGTAATATATCATGAGTCTGTGGCTGTAGCTGTGCCTTCAAGTGTCGTCAGTGCTGAGATCAAAATGAGGATGATGACAGAGAAGTGGGCAGCCTTCTGCCAGGTTCCTCGGTTTCAGGGTCTGGTCCACATATCCAGGGCTGAGACAAGGCAACAAGACTCAGAAGCCTGATGGATAAACCAGATGTTACTTTATTAATTGCTGCCAGTGCTTAGACTCTACTGGCAATCATAATGCTGACTTTGTATCTCAATCCCTGAACCCCTCCTGAAAGAGTATCTTGGAGCGAAGCATCCTTAGATAAGGGCTAATCCCAGGATACCCTGGCTCACCTGATCAGGCGTTTCTCAACCTCTCATTTAGCCCTGAGCTTAGTTCCCTCCAAGTACAACCACCTCCAGGGCTCAGGGCCCTCCTCACTCTAGCCCCACCCCAAAAACACAATGATTCCATGGACTCATGGAAAGTTCTAATGTCAAGAGCATCGGTCCTCCAAGGACTTTAGATTCCTAATTCCATGAAGGACTGGGAGCAAAACACTTTCATGAATGATGTGGTCCCTGGTGGCCTATACCTGAAGGCGGTGCCTGGTGTTGCTGAGGTAAAAGGGGGTTCATATTTCACCTCATTTCTTCCTGAGGCCTCTCCCTTGTGCATCTGTCAGTGCTGAAGGTGCAGGTAGCTTTTCCAGTAACTTCAATTAAGCAATAGATCTAATCTACTTTTAATAAGCTCAGTAATTAGCAGGATCCCTAGAGACTTCTCCTTCAAACAAAAATATAGACAGTGGTGAGGAACGAGAACATTTCAAGCATGAAGTATACAGTGGGAAGATGAATTAGGTTTAGCATTAATAATTATCAGTGTGAATGTCAAAATGAACCAAATGCCCAAGAAAATCTTACGATTAATGTCACAAGACAAACAAGTTGCCTTGAAACAATTTCCCTTGTAATATGGCCTTTCAAGGAAAAGTACCCATACAAATTCCTTATGTCTGAAGGATTAGACTCAAAGACGTGAAAATAAACAACCCATTTTTATGTTTGAAAGAAGCAGATGCCCCTTGTCCTCCAAGGGAGGACTGACCGGACCCCTCCAGCCACGTTCCCACACGCCTGGAGGGAGGGGCTGGGCCTGGGCAAATTCCAGGCGGGAGCAGTTCGGGGATTGAAGTTAACTGCTGCTTCTGAAAAAAAAAAAAACGTGTCTCTTCAGCCAGAAAAATGCTCTCCAAGTCTTCTCTAAAAATAGTACTTGCTGGGATTTTCCAGTTTGACGTTCTTTCAGTTCCCGTGTCCAAGGACAACTCAAGCCAATCCATCTGCGCCCCTTCCCAGAGATGCCGGTGAAAGCTCACCCTCCGTGGGAGGCCAGTTTGAAGGTCCTGCTGCCACCAAACTTCGTGGGCACTTGAGCATTCAGGCAAAGACTCGCCTGCTCAGCAGCTGCCTTGCTTCTCCCTGGCGGCCCTCCACCTTCCCTTTTTGCAGCAGAGGAGAGAGAATGGTTTTCTGGGGAAGGTGGAAAGTGTGACCGTAAGGAAATGTGGGTGCTGCCTTCACTTACCTCCTGTCCCCATGGCCATGCCAGGCCAGATGCTGACTAAACTGGCCTGGGAAACTCAGGGAGTCGCTGTGGTAGCCAGGCGGTGACATATATAAATCACACCTTTGCCAATGGCCCGCTTCCATGTGCCAGCCATTGGGCCACATGCGGCAGCCTCGAGGCTCTCACGGAAGAACTGTGCGGGAGGTCACTGTGAGGCCATAGTGGGCATCCCCCTGCTTCTAACGACAGCACCCCCGCCTTGTTCTGCACTGCTCCCTTTCTACTCTGATTCCCACTTCTCACCTCCCAGGTGATGCCCACCCGGGAAAGGTCAGCTCCTGACTCAAGAATGAGAAGTCATGGTCCCCTTCTCCCCTAGATTGGCTAGGTGGCCTCGGGGCATGAGCTGAGCCAATGAGTATCCTACCCCGGGCTTTTTCTCTCTAGAATGAGGGGTATACAGATTTAGGTGTGCATGGGAATAACTGAAGGGGTAGATTTTCAGGACCTCCTCTAAGAGTCTGATGCTTAGGCCTAAGGTGGGGACAGGAATCTGATGATGCAAATGTCTATAGGACCACCAGACCAGTACAACTGCCTGGGGTAGGAGAGGGCAGCGAAAGCTTCAAGGAGCTAACCTCGGTCTTGAAGGCCAAGTAGGAATTCACTCAGCAGCATGTGATCCGGCCAACACTTCTGCCTTCTTGAAACAGTCTCCTTGCCTGGTATATATGGCCCCAGGCTCTCCTGATTTCTCTCCTACCTCTCAGGCTGCTCTTTTCAGTCTTCTTATAGGTTTGGTCCCTGGAGTTCAGTATTTCTCAGGTACTAGCTTCATCACCTTTCCTAACTCCACACCACTCACTTGAGCTGAGCCACTTAGGTCCACTTACCTACTGGACGTTACCCTTGGGTTCCTGAATTTCATGAGGCTGAAACATAATTCATAATCCCACCTGCTGGCACCCCAAACCTGCAACCCTGCCCATTCCTTTATGAGGCCAGTAGGAGGAGGAGGCATTTTTAAAGTACATTCCATGGGCCAGACACCGCTCTTCCCAGTTTTCATATATTACCTCATTTAATCCTCAAAGTAGACCAATGAAGAGGGCTAACTCCTAGGTCTCCTGTAGGGTTCAAGCTAGTCGTCAACTCATTCAGAAACACCTTCCTGAGTCCCCAGGCAGGTTCAGGGGCTCCTGCCCTGGCTTCCCCAGCCCCTTGCATCGAAGTATTTACTAACCCATCTGCAGCCCTTCCAGATCATAATCTCTGTTGTGTCCGCTGAGCCCGGCCCAGGGCCTGACATGTGGTAAGCATGCAAGGAACCATCTGAGGAACAAAGGACCATATTCACTGGCTTTGTCACCTCAGATGAGATGTTAACATCTGTTGGCCTCAGTTTCCTCGTCTGTAAATTGAAAAGGGTTTAGAATTCTGTCTGAGACAAAGTAGACACTCAGCAAATGTTCACTCATTATTGTCATATTGTGACAGAAAGGCCTGAGGGGTTTGGAAAGAGGTGAGCAGTCTGAGTGTGTGTTCAGACAGGGAGGGTTAAAGGGTCTGAGTAGGGCAGGGGCAGGGACGGACAGGCAGGGAAGGTTGGGAACACATTCTGAAGGCCCCTGCACTCAGGAAAGCCATCAGAGTTGTACTTGGCTCTTTAAGCAGGGGACTGACAAGATCAGATTGGGGTGAAAACAAAAAGTAGAGGTGAATAATTCAAAGTCTTATCTTCTCTATCAAATGGGTAGCAGACTCTGTTGCCTTAAATAATGTGTAGAGACTTTTAAAAGAAAAAGGTCTCAGAGCCCCCAAGAAGACATCTGTGGATGCCTAGGGATCCCCAGACCCATTTGGGGAAACCCTGGTGCAGCCGCAAAAATGCAGAGTTCAGGGAGCCTGATTCTTGAAGGGGGGACTGGAGGTTGCCTACATCTGTGGGCATCTGAGCTAAGCCTCAAAGGAGGGATAGGCCTTGGGCAAGTGGTCAGAGTGAGCAGGAAAGTATGATAGTAGGACAGGCCAAGGGCAGAGTCCAGGAAGCAAGATTAGAGGAGGGAGGGAAAGAAGTAGCAGCTGAGGGACGTATTTATTAAAGAAGTCATGGGGTGGAGTGGTTTTAGGAACTATTGTCAAAGGCACAAATGCTATGTGGTTTTTGCTCTTTAGCCTGTATACATGGGCAGACTTGAAAGTTGTTTTTTTTTTTTAAGATTTTATTTATTTATTTGAGAGAGCAAGCACAGAAGCAGTCGGGAGAGGCAGAGGGAGGAGCAGACTCCAAGCTGAGCAGGGAGCCTGAGGTGGGACTTGATCCCACGACCCCGGGATCATGACCTGAGCTGAAGGCAAACGCTTCACCGACTGAGCCACCCAAGCACCCGAAATTTGGTTTTAATTAAATGTATTTACTTGGGGTCACCTGGGTGGCTCAGTTGGTTTGGCATCTGACTCTTGATTTTGGCTCAGGTCATGATCTTGGGGTCATGGGATCAAGCCCCATATTGGGCTCCACGCTCAGCAGGGAGTCTACTAGAAAGTCTCTCCCTCTGCCCCCGCTCTGGCTCACATGTGCTCTCTAATAAATAAATCTTTTTTAAAAATGTGTTTACTTGGAAACAATGTCAAAATTACAAAGAAAAAAAAAAAAACCCAAACCAAAAGCCTGTAAGTACAGTACAAAGAACGTTTCCCCCCTTGACTATTTGAAAGTAAGTTTCCCATCATACCCAAATACCTTAGCAGTGCAAATGTCCTACAAACAGGGACATTGTCCTCCTTTACCAGAATACAACCATCAAAGGCAGGAAATTATTACTGATGTTACTACCATGTAATCCTTGGATCCCATTCACATTCTGTCAAATGTCCCCATGTGTTCATAGCCAAAGCTATCCCACTAAGGATCATGCACTGCCTTAGCTGTTCTCTGTAGTCTCCTTCTGACTAGAACAGTTCTTGAGACTCGTCTTGACTTCTATGACATTCACACTTTGGAAGATTACAGCCAAAACTTTGCAGGAATATCCTGCAATTTGGGTTTCTCTGACATTTCCTCAGGATGAGATTCAGAACATACATTTTTGGCAGAACTACCCTAGAAGCAATGTTGTATTCTTCTCAGTACAGCCTATCAGGAGGCACAAGATTGCTGTTTGTCCGATTACTAATGACATTCACTTTGATCAGTAAGATGAGGCTCGTCTACCAGCCTGATCCACTGTAAGTTCCTCTTTTTGCCCCTTGTAATGAACAAACCTGAGTCACACTGAGCACACAAATATTGATTATAATGGACAACCCATTTAATAAATCATAAATTGAAATACTGATGAGGAATGAGACATGGAATGCTGTTTCTGATTAAATTTCCAATTTATACCAGCTATAGACTCTTGATTTCTTATTTTTTAATGGGTTATAATCCTTTTCAATCTCTGTTTTTTTCCCTCATATTGTGTCTGATTTGACTATGGGGTCCTGTGGGGGGGGGGTCTTTGTTTTTTGTTTGTTTGTTTTTATATGTCTCCCTATTCTTTGAGCCCTTTCTTACTTTCTGGCACAGATCTCCCAAGCTCACTTATACTTTCCCTGCCCCAACCCTAGAATCAGCCATTTCTCCAAGGAGCTTCAATGTAGTTTATTAGAGAATGGTACTTAGAAACCAAAATCTAGGCATGAGCTGTGGTCACTTGGGCTGATGCTGCTCCTAGTCCCTGGTGGGGCAGAGAGCTAGGAAATACACACATGTATAGTATATATCTATATCTATAGGCTTACATGCAAATCTGTTATTACTGAAAACCATGAGTTCTCACTAATATCTCTAATTCCAATATTCTAGTTTTCTTTTTTTTTTTTTAAGATTTATTTATTTATTTATTTGTCAGAGAGCGAGCGAGCACAGGCAGACAGAGTGGCAGGCAGAGGCAGAGGGAGAAGCAGGCTCCCTGGTGAGCAAGGAGCCTGATGTGGGACTCGATCCCAGGACGCCGGGATCATGACCGGAGCCGAAGGCAGCCGCTTAACCAACTGAGCCACCCAGGCGTCCCTAGTTTTCCCTTTTTTCCCCTCTTTTTTTGTCTGCCCTAAAATAGCTCTCTTTCTTTTATAATAAATAAAACGATTTATTTATTAGAGAGAGAAAAAACAGGAGTGGGGGAGGGGCAGAGGGAGAGGGACAAGCAGATGCCCCACTGAGTGGGAGCTCAATGGGGGACTCAAGCCCAGGGCCCTGAGATAATGACCTAAGCCAAAGTCAGATGCTTAACCAACTGAGTCATCTAGGCACCCCTCTCATTTTCTCCTTCTCCATTATTTGTTACTCCCTTCTCTGGTGATGAGAAACCTGGCTGTTATCTTTCATACATTAATTTACATGATCAATGCTCCTGTATGTAACCACTTTCCAATGTCCATCACCCCAGTCCCTGCAGATGCTCTCCTACCACATGACCCCACACTGGGCCCCAACTCTCACATGGAGACTCACTTCATCTGACTCAGTTTCTGACACTCCATGTGGATGCCCTTCTTTCCCCCTCTGGACTGATACCTGGAGTTAGGACAGCCCCCATGGGTCTGCTGTCTTCACCCCCTGAGAAGAGCGAGGAGGTTTTTTAAATGCCAGGCCATCCCTCCCCCACTCCCCAGGAACAATCTCTTCACTCTGCTCAGTTTCCAGAAACTGGCTTTGGGTCACCACAGCTTCTCACCCCAGCCCCAGCCACCTACTGTGCTCTGCCCATCTAAAAACTTTAGGGCCACATCAGTGGGGAAGAGGAAAAGCATCAAAGATTTGAGGTTTTATTTTGAGCAGAGAAGCTGACTGTGGTGTTAGACACATTGCTTGTGTTGTCTGTTGCTCCCAGACTATCAGTCCTGGAGGGGCAGAGCCTCTTGTTTAACTCCTTATCATCAATACCTCAAGTGTCACCCACTCGTCCCCACTGTTACTTAGAAGATGGTAATGGTTGCCGAGAGGCAGGGGGAGGCCCCAAGAGACCACATGCGTATTTGAAAGCCCACGCGTGCAGATGGCGGGGAGCTGCCTTGCCCAAGAAACCAGGCAGTTGCCCAGGTGATGGAATTTATAGTGTGCCGAAAGCTTGTCTGCCCTAAAATAGCTCTCTTGCTCACTGTCTCAACTAGCAATTTGATTCTTTGTATTTCAGGCCTGGTGTTTAGCACTGCCCCTGGGGGCTGAGGGCAGGCTATAGATTAGATAGTGAGGAAGGCAGCTAGGCAGCAGCAATGACACCTGGATTCTCCATTCCCTTTCATGTAACTTCCCTCCCGGGCCTTATTTCCCCATCTCGAAAGTGGTGATTTTAAACACTAAAGGCCTCTCACTCACACAAATAGTTCAGGGCTGGTTCTGTTTCAGGACCATCTGCACACTTGGTACTGTGCCTGGCACTCACCTCAAAGCATCCAGCCTCCCCATGAGGCATGAGATGGAGTCTCCTCACCACTTTCCAGGTGAGGATGCGAAGACTCAAGAGAGATGATGTGACTCACTTGTCCACAATTACACAACTCTTCAACTCTGGAGCCGGGACTCAAAACCCCAGCCTACCTGACAGCCCATGTGTCAGGGCTGGGGACGTGAGCTATGTTTTTCCTCTTATGCAGAGCAGTTCTGGTTCAGCTCAATGCCAGAAATACTCATGGTTCCAAGCGTGGGCGAGAACCATCTGGCAGAGTGGCTGGTTTGAGATTGGGTTTGGTGATGCCTCCCTTGAGGACTTGGGAGCCAGGAGAAGCGAGGTGTTTGCTAACACCATGCCACCCCTTGGAGTCGCAGAAACCTACTCCCAGGGGCAAAACTTCTCAGAGGTGTCCCTATAATGGCAAACCCACCAATTTACAAATGCTGACTTCTCCCAGTCCAGGGAAGGTGAGAAGAAGAGTAGGTGAGACAGGAGGGAGGAAACTGAGAGGCCACACAGAAATATCACCAGAATCTAAATTCCAAGAGTCATAAAAATGGGGATCTTGGCCCAGCCTTAGTAACCCCTTCATGTGAATGTTCTCAAAGAACATTCAATGGAACTTAGAGGATGTCCATAGTCACAGCTAGCTGGAAAAGCACACACTGGAGCCCTTCTGAAAAGTCACACCTACCCAGTCACCCATGAAACAAATCGAAACAAAAATCCATTTAGTTTAGTTTAACCCTGAGTCTTCCAATCCCACTCAACCACCCATAATGATATGCCCAGAACACACTGTGGGAAACCTAGATTTAGGCTTTTATAAATGGGAAGGAGAATGTCAAGAGTAAGGCTGCCCAGTGTGGGCCAGAGTCTGCACCAGAAAGAAGGGCGTGCTTGTGCAATTGCAGCAATGGGAAGCAAATATTTGCTCTAAGAGGGAACACGTGCTGCTGTAAGACGGAACATGTCTGTGCTGCTGTAAGAGGAAACATGTCCTCTAAGATGGGTTTTCAAGGTGCAAACCACCTAACGTTAATTGGGACCTCTGAGATACTTTCTCAACATGCACAACTTGTATACAGAGTCTAAACAACCGCAGCCTTTAGCTTCCTGTATACTCCAAGGTTTAATTCCAGGCTAGCATTTGTTAGCTGATTCTGAGTAGATAAAAAATGGATTCACAGTACAATGGCGCCAAATATTTTAAATATAAAGGACAGATGTAACATGCCACAGACTGCTGACAGATGTACCAAGCACCCCCACTCTTTCAAATAAATTACTGCCTTACAAAAGGAGTTTAAATAGTTGAATTCTTCCCCAAATAAAAATTAAGATGCTTATAATCTTAAGTTCACATCTTGCTTGCCTTTTCTAGAACTTTAAATAGCTCTTTAAAGAAGCTGATTGGGTGAGGTGGCTCTGGAGGGGAGGTAGCGTGGGGAAGATGGAGGAACCTGATGATCATTTCCGAATGTTAATTCAGTTCAGTTAAATGTTCAAGAAAAACATCATATATGAAGATATCTCAATGGTCTTGTGATTCACCTTGGTTGATGAAAACAAGATGGAAAACAAGGTTAAGTGTTAACAGTACTGGAAAATTTTTTAACTTTACCCACATTGGAATTTCTTTTCTTTTTTAAAGATCTTACTTATTTACAGAGCGAGTGCATGGGCAGTGGGAAGGTCAGGACAGGGGGCTCGATCTCATGACCCTGAGACCATGACCACAGTCGAAATCAATAGTTGGCCACTTAACTGACAGGCACCCCCACAAGTTGGAATTCCTCAGGATCGGAAATTCTAGGAAAGCTAGGCAACTTCTTTCTAAAATGCCGCCCAAGGTTGCGAATGGGACTTCATGACCTCAACTGTCTCACACAGAATCGTTCCGGCTGATCTGATGCCCACCCTCATCCCCCACCTCTCAAACCTGTCCTTTCCCTTCAAGCTCCAAGATTCCTTCAGACTCAGGGCCCAGGGAGCCTTCTAGGCTGCTGCTCAGCTACAGTCTGGCTCTTTGTACCAGCAGGGTGCACTGTCCACCCATGGTGGGCATTTGGCTTTCTTCTGCTTTCAATCCCGTGGTTACAGCCCTGTTGTTGCTGTCTCCTCATCAGAACACACCCCCTGTACTTCAAGTGGCAGAGCACCAGGACAGGACACTGCATCCCTGTGGCTATCTGCAGGCCTTGCAGGGGAAGAACTATGGTACTGAACAGCAAGCACTGTCCTTGCCTCCAGAATCCTGGCTCAGCTGTGGCATCCCGCAAGAACTGCACCAGGCAAATGCTTACAGGTAATCCATCCCTTCAACCTCTATTTCCTTTACAGACGAAACGCTGAACTACAAAATGTGAGATGCTACAAATGGAAAGGGTAGATTCTATGCAGGTACAAATGGGGTTGCTGGAACAATGTTTAAATTATAGTTTCCGAGAGGCATCTTCAGGGCCAACAGTCACACCAAAGACCAGGCACAGGTATGCGTCCTCTACTGTTCACAATGAATGGAAAGAAATTTTATCCTTCCCTTACAGAGGAAGGAGGCCTAAAAGGGTGAAGTTCCCCAGTTTGGGCTGCTTTCTTGTCCTGCCCGCCCCCCCGCTTTTTTTTACATTTATTTTGGAGAGCAGGCCCTGCTGAGCGTGGAGCCCGACATGTGGCTTCATCTCACAAACCTGACATCATGACTTGAGCCAGAACCCAGTCAGACACTTAACCAACTGAGCCACCAGGCAGCCCTCTCATTTTGCTTCTTGACCAGTCCCCTA
The DNA here is from genome assembly GCA_003697995.1 of Taxidea taxus jeffersonii. Taxonomy (NCBI): domain Eukaryota; kingdom Metazoa; phylum Chordata; class Mammalia; order Carnivora; family Mustelidae; genus Taxidea; species Taxidea taxus. The sequence continues at coordinate 23,436 of RCUC01127294.1, read as the reverse complement.
TCTGTATAAACTGTACTTGCCTGATTCAAAAGTAGTGAGACTTCGGTAGTCGGAGCAAGCACCAGGATTAGAACCCAGCAGAGTCCCTGTCTGCCCCATCGTGCCAATTGCCTCCCTCTGTCTGCTGCTCCCAATCCAAGGTGACAGGTAGAGGAAATCTAGAGTGGGGGTGGGCCCCCACAGCGTGAGGGCCACCAGGCAGGCAAACAGGCTGGCCTTGCACACACACTCAGGGATATCTACACTCATCAGGGTCTGTATGTTAGGGCCTGACAAGAGCTCTTACCACAGGTGACCCCCAAAACTCTTCATGCCAGAAGAGGCAGAGGTCCTTCCAAGACAGGAGAGTGGCAGGCCCCTCAACCCACCTTTCTCAGCAAAGAAACTATGATTACAGGCCCTTCTCCCTCTGTACAGGTATATTCTGTATTTTCTCTTTGGGTGCATTCTCTGCCAGTTTTCCCACCTAACAAGAATGACTTCTTCAGGGACGCCTGGGTGGCTCAGTTGGTTAAGCGGCTGCCTTCGGCTCAGGTCATGATCCCAGCGTCCTGGGATCGAGTCCCACATTGGGCTCCTTGCTCTGCAGGGAGCCTACTTCTCCCTCTGCCTCTGCCTGCCTCTCTGTCTGCCTGTGCTCGCTCTCTCTCTCTCTCTCTAAAAAATAAATAAAATATTAAAAAAAAAAAAAAAGAATGACTTCTTCATCCAGGACAGAAACAGGAAAAGGTTAAAGAGCAATATACATGTGCTTAGTACCACATATGAAAACTTCCAGTTGATAAATTTCCCTCATCTGCTTTACAGGAGTACAGTACAAACTAGCACAGCACCACAATGAGCTCAAACTCCAAAGCAAGATGTCTTGGGTTCAAATTCTCTGACCTTAGTAGCTATTCAGCCTGTGCCTTTGTTTTCTCTTCTGGAAACTAACATGGAGATGATGGCAGCACTTGCCTCACAGAGTTGTTATGAAGATTAAATCGATTTATACAAAACATCTAGAGGAGTCACTGGTATACAGTGATCTCTAATATATTTGGTATTACAATGTGACTGCTAGTCATGAAATAAAATAATTCCCCAAGTACATCTCTATTCACCAAACTTCCTAAACTCAATTTCAAGGCAAAATATAACAATGGGTTAATAAGTTCTACAACTGGGACATCTGGGTGGCTCAGTGGGTTAAGCCGCTGCCTTCGGCTCGGGTCATGATCCCAGGATCCTGGGATCTAGTCCCGCATCAGGCTCTCCGCTTGGCAGGGAGCCTGCTTCTCCCCTCCCCGCTCTGCCTGCCTCTCTGCCTACTTGTGTGATCTCTGTCAAATAAATAAATAAATAAATAAATAAATAACCTTTAAAAAAAAAATAAGTTCTACAACTGATAGATGTTCAAAATGATGTAACCTTTAAAAAAAAATGATGTAACCTTCATGGACAGGATTCTGATAACATCTAACAAAAACTACAGACGTACAGTCACCTTTTACTAAACAGTCCCGCTGTTAGGAATTTGCCCTGAAGTTTGAGGAGTTTCCCTGAAGGAGTTTGAGGAAGAGGAAGGGGAGCTGGAGGAGGAGGAGGAGGAGCTGGAGGAGGAGGAGCTCGACCTGGCAGGAGGGCTGGGGGCGGAGGGCTGCCCGCGCCTCGAAGCCCACCCCTGCCTCTGCCCCCCATGCAGTCCCCAAAGCCGCAACAAGAGCTCTAAGCGGAGCCGGGGCTGCTGCTGGAGGTGGAGGAGGCGGGCGCCGAGCAGGGGCTGGGCGCCGAGCAGAGGCCAGGGGCCGACGTGGCCCCTGCGCTGGTCCCAGAGGTGCTGCCCTCCCAGGGGGAGGGTCTGCAGGACGCCGAGAGCCCCCTGATGATACATCCCCAAAGATAAAAACAACAGATGCACAGTTACTAATTGTAGTAAGTATAAGTATATAAGTATAAGTATATAAACATATATAAGTATATAAGTATAAATAAGACCAGAAATGTCCATCTATGAGCTTGGTTGAATAAGCTATGTTATATCTGCATAACTGAGTACTAAGCAGCCATAAAAAAGGATAAAGACTTGAAGACAGAACCGAACTCATATAAGTCAACTTTTAGGAGATATTAAGTGAAAAAAGTATATATTTTATGTCCACTGAAAAGGCCTAGATCCAACAGCATCCAGTAACATTCACTGTGCCTACAGTCTAGACCTTGGCTCTAAATACCAATTCCCACTAAAAAGAACCAGGACTCCTTGGAAAAATAGCTAATTCCAGGTCAGAGGCAAGGAAAATGCAAGGTGAGCCAGAAACACCTTTCTGTGCCAGCAAATAAGGAAATGCTCCAAGACCAATGGGGGCATATCAAAAGGACACAGCTGTATCTGACTCTAGTATCCAGTACATATAAAAAAACTCTTACAGGGACGCCTGGGTGGCTCAGTTGGTTAAGCGGCTGCCTTCGCCTCAGGTCATGATCCCAGCATCCCGGGATCGAGTCCCACATCGGGCTCCTTGCTCGGCAGGGAGCCTGCTTCTCCCTCTGCCTGCCTCTCTCTCTGCCTGTGCTCTCTAACTAATAAATAAAATCTTAAAAAAAAAACAAAACAAAAAAAACAAAAAACTCTTACAATGCAACAATAAGAAAAATACCTTAATTTAAAAATGGACAAAGGATTTGAAAGACAATTTTAAGAAGATATACAAATGGCCAATAAATACGTGAAAAGATGTTCAACACCGTTAGTCATGGAGATACCACTTTGCACTCATTAGGGTGGCTATAATTAAAACTAAGTGAAAACAAACAAGAAACTCCCAGAAAACAAGTGTTAGTCAAGATGTGAAGAAATCAGAACCCGTATATATTTAAGTGGGAATTGTAAAATGGTACAGGAATTGTAAAAATTGGGAATTGTAAAATGTAAGTGGGTATTGTAAAATGGTTCAGCTGTTGTAGAAAATAATCTGGTGGTTTTTCAGTTAAAACAGAATTGCCATATGACCCAGCACATACTCCTAGGTATGTGCCTAGAGAACATGCTTACACACAAACTTACCTATGAATGTTCCTAGCAGCATTACTCATAATAACAACTGAAAAAACCCAAATGTGTATCAACTGATAAGGGGATCAACTGAAATGCAGTTTTATCCATGCAATGGGGCATTATTTAGCCATACAAGGAGATCAAGTACTGGTACATGCTATGACATCAATGGACCTAGAAAACATGCTGCTAAATAATTGGGGGGGGGGGTTATATGGAGATTTGAACTAATAGGTATGAGGTTTCTTTTTAGGATGATGGAAATGTTCTGGAATTTGATAGTGGTAGTGGGTGCTCAACATAGTGAGTATACTAACATTTTAAAGTGGTGAATTTTATGTTGCAGATTATAGCTCAATAAAAAGAAAAAAAGGACACATTTGGCTGAAGGGGCTCCCACTTATCAAATCTGGGGCAATTTGAGTATCAAAAAGAATGAGTTATTGGATTATAACACTCTGAATTACAAAATTCACAGCAAAAGCAACCACCCAAAAAAGGAGAGGGAAGACAGAAAACTCCTCTTTATAAATGAATGCCAGCTAATAAATGCAGGAGGAATGATGGGATAAGAATATGGCCATTTAAGACTCCTAATGAGATAACTGGTTTAGGCAAGGATCATCAGGAATGCTATAACCAATGTGTAAAAGGTGGCTGAAGACCAAGATACTCAAGTGGTACCACCCACAGGTTTCTGGATAGATCTAGGAGACACCACCTTAACCAAAGAATCAAACCCAATATCACCAATACAGGGCAACCTGATGTGATGCCCTAGAACATACACAACCTCACTTATGTAGCATCCCTGCAAAAAAACATTTAACCTGAACTGAATCATGAGGAAACAAAAAGGCAAATCCAGAATGTGAGATTTTCTATAAGACAACTGACCTGGACTTAGCAAATATATTTATGGGTAAAATGCCCTGATGTTTAAAATTTACTTTAAATGACTTAGGGATGGGACACCTGGGTGGCTCAGTTGGTTAAGCGGCTGCCTTCGGCCCAGGTCATGATCCCAGCGTCCTGGGATCGAGTCCCACATCGGGCTCCTTGCTTGGCAGGGAGCCTGCTTCTCCCTCTGCCTCTGCCTGCCTGTGCTCACTCTCTCTCTCTAATAAATAAATAAAATCTTAAAAAAATAAACAAATAAATGACTTAGGGAGGGAAAAGTATATTCGTGCATGCATCTGTGTATGCATGAGAGAGAGAGAGAGAGAGATAAATGGAGGGAAAGAAAAACCAAATGTTTCAAAATGTTAAAAACTGGCGAATCTATGTTAAAAAAAAAAAAGAACATAGGCATTCAATATACTTTCAACTTTTCTGTAGGTTTATAATTTTTCAAAATAAGAAATTAGGAGGAAATGTGTATTATAAACCAGCTTTAAAGGACAAAAATTTAACATGCTTAAATGTAATACACAGAAACAAGGTATCTCTAATACAACAAATGTGATTTTCTTGAACGTATTTTACTGTTCCCCATTTAAATCGATAAAAAAAAAATTACAGTATAGTTGCTCAAAATTCCTCTATGAAGCCTGAAGCTTCTAAATTGATTAAGTAAAAGCCCAATTCAGTCGATAAAAAACTTATCTAAGAGGCAAGAAAATATGTTGGATAACTCACAAACCCCACTGTTACTGTACCCAGCTTAGAACTCCACATACTTCAAAATATGGCTTCAAGATGTTTCTTCTTTAACAGAATTTCTCTTAAGTTTTAGTGAAAGAGGTATACATTTTTTGCTACATGGTAGACAGGCCATATGATTAGCGGACAATTCAGCTTTTATCTCCAGTGAGATGATTTATCATAAAGAAAGCCACCAAAAGTTGTAAGCAGTCTGGATTCGTGTTTATTGAAGCCAGTAATTAGAGACATCTTCTCTTCCAGCACTAGAAAGCAAGGTTCCACATGACTGCATAACTGCATCCGGCTAGAGCCACACCCCTGGACTAAGGCTGGTGGGGGAATAATCTGCAGTCCTAATTTTAAGTTAAAAACACCAATAAACTTAGTATAGAGATGACAGTGAACTTTCACTTACAGCATCAACATTGTTAAGGTCATGATGTACAGAGCAGTCACTTTCAACTTTGTTAAACTAATAAAAAACGTCTTCAGTTTAAATAGTGATTTTAAAATGCCAATCCCCCAAAAAAAAAAGTGCAAACAAAATTAAATAATTCTAGCAGCATACCCGTTGCATTTTTAGGAAAGACCAATTCATGGCCCTTATGGCCACATCTTCAAGGTTGGGCTTATTTCTTTGATTTTTCCATTTTAAAGACAAACAGCAGATGTAACCACTATAATATATATAAATAATCATAAAATTGTCTTTAACAGTCTACCATACAAGTGTATTCTGCAAATAAAATGAGTTTTACTTTAAAAAGTAAAGGCTGTTTACTGTTCGGCCTTTGGTTCCACTGCTTGAAAACCCGGAAATAACAAAAAATATCTCCCCTCCTCCCCCCCAAAAGAACCCTGCAGCTCCCCAAAGTTGGTAGACTTTGGCAACCACTGAGCACATAAAATTACACGCACCAGTGTCTTCTGCTACTAGGAGCATCCACTTGTCATGAGAAACTAAAAGTGATCTCCAAGAAACCTTCCCTCACAAGACAGGTGTCAGCATTTCATCATTTTATATCGACACAAAAGTGCTTATCAGTTTAAATGACAAAAAAAAATTTTTTTTAAGTAAAATTTTGCATTACAATTTGAAATCACACTGTGTCCCCTGTAGGCATGTGCCTTTCCAATAATTGTTTGTTTCTGAGGTCACTCATTTTGCCCCCACCCCCACCCCAGCTGCTGTGGAGAGAGGGGTTAAGTGACCCCATCATCAGTGTGGCCACAGCTGCTGGGCACCTATTGGTCACTACACCGCAGCTATCCTTATACAGTCAGTTTACTGTCATTATCTGGACAATCTAGTAATTGGAAGCCACAATACATTTAAAAACAACAACTGAATTTAAAAAGGGGTGAAAAAGTGTATTTTTAACAATAAAACTGGCACAAGGAAGATGTTTCTGTTTGTTGGAAAGGCAACTTAATACTCAGCTTTCACCTTAACAGTGTTCAGACCTTTACAAAAAAGCAATTCAAGACAGTCTTAGAGTCTTGTCTTGTTATATAACACAGGATTTTCAGTTATGCCCAGTACTATGTTAGTGGTCAGTCAAATGTGGCATGTAAAAGTAACGACATTAGGGAAGTTATGATCAGACACAGTACAACAAACATTCATATAAAAAAAGTAAACTCCACATAAGTGAACTGTGGTTTTTTTCCCTTGGTTTGACAACAAATGTTTTAAACATTAAATTAATGGTAGTGTTTGCATTCAAATGTTCTGTCACGTATAAAATTAAAAGTGCCATTTCAAATCCACAGAAATCATTTCCAGAATGGTGGTATGACATGACGATGTGTATGAAATTTGCCCTAAATGGAAACACTGAAACACTTATTTCCATAAGAAAAAAAAACAACACTACACTTTATGAAAAACACAAACAAGAGAAATGTATCATTTCCATTTTCAATATAAAACATTCACACTTATTTGTCCATCCGATAGCACTGATCAGACCAGAGAGCTAGGACAAGACCCTTTTGCATCAATGGAACTCCGTGAAGGTTTCCACAGACCGTAAGGCAGGGATTGGTGCAGGCCAATTCAGAGTGCAATTACATTACAAACCTCCCTCAAACTTTCTGTAGCACATTGCATATGGTAAAATGAGAGGTCGGTTACCCATTCTCTATTACTAGGCCAGCCTGTGGTAGTATAAAAAAATTTCTTTTAATTTAAAAAACAAAGCAGGAGCTATTTAGAAAACAATTCAAAGTAAACTAATTTTGTAACTGCTGACTTTAAATACACCCCACAGTGACTGTCTGCCCCGATGCAAACCCGTGGAGCCCAGCACGTCCCACGAGACATGGCCTGGGCAACACACGTGACTGTGAGGCAGCCGCCATCTTCCCCACCCGTGTCAACTCCACCTGACTCAGGCACCCCCACACTCTACACATCTGTCATAAGTTAAAGATGCATTCAGAACAAATCTAATTCCCATTTTTCTTAGTGTTTAGTCTGGAAATGTTTTTGATTTTAAGCCTTAAAAATGATTATTCGACTTTCTACTGACCACACAGTATTTACTCACACTGCTCATCTCTGCCTTCCTCATCTCTTTCAACATTCAGCTTCCCCACCATCACTTCTCTCATTCCTCCTTTCAGTCTTTCTCTTTCCTGGACTTGCCGCTACTTAATCTGCTTCCCAAGAACAAGTGAATTTGCTAACACGCAACTGGTCAGACTAAGCACCCTCTGATCAATGATTTCCTGGTCTCATTTGCTCCACCCTGAAAGAAAGCAGGCCTTCTTCCTCTCATCTACCTTCCCTTCCACAAGAAGCCCAGCTGCACTTGCTTCCCATGGGAGAGCCGCATGCCTGAGAGTCCAAGGGTTATCCTTAACAAAGGGGTCTGACACGTAACCTTCCTAAATGTGCATTTCATACTTGGACGAGTCAATGAAGTATTTTTTAAGTTCATCTCCCCTGCCCCAAAAAACTGATAGCATGTGCCATATCAGAAAAATCCTTGTCTTAGCAGATCAATATACATAGTTATTTGGTCATTTTACATATGCACTTTTTAAGGAGGATCAGGCTTCATTTTCTGTTGAAGAGTTTGTTACCATGGAGTCTGGTTTACGAGTCATTCTATCCAGTTCTTCCTGAACATTTGTCAACACAGTCTTTTGTCCTTAAAAAAAAAAAAAAGTCAGCAGTGACGGGGGAAATTATTTTCCTAAAAGGAACATTTAAAATTACACAGACTTCTGTAATCATTTGTGGTGATACCAACCTCGGTAAGAATAAAAGCAAGTCTTTTTTCAATGCAATGATTATAAGGAGATCCCCTAATTCAACCCTTCTCAATTCCAAAATCACAGGTCTGTGTTCCCCTGGATATATAACTGCCCCCTGCCTAGGGATGCCAAATATAAGGGCCTTTCTGCAAACACTCTTACCACCTAACTCCAACCCCGTGCACTGTCATCACCTCCTTCTTAGAGGCGGTATGTAAGCTTCTGGTATACCAAAGACTACTTTCTGTGCCTCAGAACAGTTGTTTAGGTTTTGTTTTTAATTATAACACTCTAACTCACATGGGTAGTCCAGAAACACCACGTTTCAATAAGAATATAAAACTAAGGCCAGACATTTCAATACTGCACAAAATTAGTCCTCATATTCTTTTGTTATCAAATGCTAACTGAGGCCTGAAAATCACCCTTATCTCCTATCAGGGGATACCAGCCTGCAGCCTGGGCTACCAGACCCAACTGAGATTAAGAACCAAGGAGTCCCTGAAGGTCTGGCTGACCTAAGCATGGAGTGATCTCCTGTGGACCTCCTTTCATCTGAGAACACCAATTAGGGAAAATACTATATTAACATTTCTTATGGTCAATGGAAAATTAAAAGCAAAAACCCTTATGGTCTCAACCTTCCTGGAAAAATGGGTTAATTCCCAAGGAACTTGGCTCTTCTGTTTCAGAGGCCTCCAAGACACAGACTTGCCCTACTGCCCACAAGGAAGGACAGGAGGGTGGGCTGCCACAAAGAGGAGTATGTGTGACAAGTGGGAAGCTTCATGGAGGAGGAAAGGACGACCCTCCAGTGAGACAGGGAAGGGTCACAGGCTCCAGCTCATGGCAAGACTAGGCACAGTGAACAAAAATCTTTATAAAGCATCACAGAATACTAAATATCATAAGTAAAATATCAATGTTACACTCTTGACCATGACCTCCCATGAATAGTTCTGACACCACAGTCACATGTACAGTTTAGAATGTACCTCAATTCACTCAACAGTCAGTTCCTGAAAACCCAATGTACATAAATTCTACCTAAAATGTGCCAAGGAAACCTGCATGCTAATAAGGTAATCCTACTGTAAAGTGTACTGCTCAGTATAAGGTGGGGAGGAGGTTACTTGCTTGGCTGCTCAGAACAGGGAGGATCTACATGTCAGGTGAAGGCAGACGCTCCTGTCCACTCGCGCCCCCCCCACCCCCAACCTCCAGCACTGGTCAACCGCAAGGATCAGAGGTTTCCAAGGGCCCTTCCATACCTGACTTCTTGGCTGTGCTCTGCACACCACTAGCACCAGGACTGCCAGGAGAACCTGTTTTTTTACTCAGCAGGCTGTTGAAGAAGCTGGCCAACACACCTTCACTTGCGGCATTATCTATGGAAACATTAAGAAAAATAGCATCACACCACTGGACGACTCAACACCACCATAAAACTAGTTTCCAGCTTGGAATTATCCATTTGTGGCTATCATCTTCCCCACACACTGGGCACATTCATTTACTATGATTCCTTATATATGGCTACTGCCAAGACTAAGTACATGTTAGCGTGATTAATTATGTGTGAACCTGTTTACATTTTCTATCTGTTTAGGGACATAATATAACTCATGCTCCACATCATCTCCCTGTCTATGAGGCAGTGTTTTTCAAAGTTTTATAAGCTCTTTTTTTTTTAAGATTTTGTAATTATTTGGCAGAGAGAAAAATCACAAGTAGGCATAGAGGCAGCCAGAGAGAGAGAGGGAGAAGCAGGCTCCCTGCTGAGCAGAGTCCCAATGCAGGACTCGATCCCAGGACCCTGAGATCATGACCTAAACCGAAGGCAGAGGCTTAACCCACTGAGCCACCCAGGAGCCCCCAAAAATGACTTCTTATGTTGTACTTCTCTCTGAAGGAACCCACATGGCCTAACTGGGGTCTTACACAGAGCTAGATGCAAAGGTCACTGATTCCAACAAAGCGACAGGCCTCGGTCCCTGTCAACTGTGAGCCCCCTCCCTTTGAGCGAGAAAAAGGGGAAAGCAGCCCCTTCTTGGGAGAATAGAACAGCCAGGCTGCCATGAGTCTCCACCTTCGAAACCTAGCCACCCAGGCCCTTCAGGGCTCAGGCCTAAGACTAATCCTTCTCCAGAGATAGGATACATACTTTTGATGTTTGGGTCCGGCTTCTTTACTGATGTGCCTGGGGAGGCGCTAGGCACACTGGCTGGCCCTCCCCGGCCCTGAGTTCTTGGGGAGCCAGAGGGTCCTCTCGCAGGGGATTCCTAAGTCCAAAACCAGCCCAAGTTACACAGAGGCATAAAAATAACAGGAAATAAATATTCCAAAAATGAAGACATTCTCTGCAGGATATTTTTCTTTCTTTTTTTTTTTTTTTAAAGATTTTATTTATTTACTTGACAGAGATCACAAGTAGGCAGAGAGGCAGGCAGAATGAGAGAGGAGGAAGCAGGCTCTCCACAGAACAGAGTGCCCGGCGTGGGGCTCGATCCCAGGACCCCGAGACCATAACCCAAGCCGAAGGCAGAGGCCTTAACCCACTGAGGCACCCAGGCGCCCCTGCAGGGTATTTTTCAATCCAGGGAGACAGGTGGCAGAACTGGGAGTTTGTCCCAGCTCAGTCTCTTTCTAGACCTTAGTTTCTCCTTAGAGAAGAGATATCAAGATCAAGATTATAAAGCCTGCTCACTCTATTTCCCTGAGCTATATTCCTTCATCAAACATTTCCTGAGTCCCTATTATGTTCCTGGCCCTGGGCCTTCAGAGAAACCAAATTCCCTTGAAAATACAAAAAACCACACAAATACAGACTCTTAGAAATAATGGCATCAAGTTTGAAGACACCTACAACACTGGGCCTTGACCCCGTTTAGTTTAAGGTACTCACAGAGGCTCTCGTAGGCGTGGCTGGCTGCTTGGCAAGGAGTGACTGCAAAGAGAGGGACATATTGGCCATTAACCAAGGCCTGCAGAGCACACTGAAGAAACACTTCCAGTGCACTCTGCAGAAACTTACTTTCCAGTGTTCCACTAGAGGGCGCCATGAACAACAACCAAACCATAGATTGTATATTATGCATGCAAAAAGTTTAAATTTAGCAATTTGTATATGGTGAAAAAAATAATCCAAGTAACCAGTTCTGGAGCTAAGGAAGCAAGGAGGGCACAGAAGGCAGGACTGGTTGGCAAAAGAACCATCAACACCCCAGCCCACTGAGCTGCCTGCACCACCAGGCAGACCCGAGACACCACTAAGAGACAGGTCTAACAATACTGCTAGTAAAACAGAAAGGTGAGACTGGGTTTCCATTCCCAACTTTCAGCTTGGGGAAGTTACTCTCCTCACCTAAAAAATGGATTATGTCAGCTCTCCTGCCTTCATGCACAGGGCTGTGTGGGACTATGTAAAATAATGGAAGTGAGGTCAAAGCCCTTGGTAAACTGTCAATACAGGAGGTATTATGTCAGGAAACCTAGTTTCCAGAGAGAAAGGTTACTTAAAATGATACTAAACCTCACACCGCTGAGAATCTGCAAGCAGGCAGGGGATCGCCTGAGGCAAACAGTCTAACCCCTACTCTGTACCAATGCTAGAAACGGGAAGGAACAGGGAGACCTGGTTACAAGCCCTTTAACGCTGCAAGCTCTTTGTGATGGCGGGAGCCTCACCCCAGGGGGCTGGCCTTTCATGCATGAGAAGGCATCTGCTCTGGCCTCATGGGTTCTTCTTACCTGTTGTTTCATTAGGAACACCTGCTCATCCTCCGCTGCCAACTCTTTGTCATGGACCAGCTGTGAAGTGAAGTGACATACTCATTTGTGGTCACAGGCCAAGAACACCCAAACTACTATCAAAATTCTCAATGAAAGAAGAATCCTGGGCTCGGGTCTCAACACGGGACAATCCTGGGGAGAGTCCCTGCTGCAACTGCATCATTATGTTTTTCCTAGCCTGGTACCAACTCTGTTCCAAGATCAGCCTTGGCATGTGGCCAACTGATATATTTAAGTCTGGCAGGTTCTAAATACATCCCAGATCAGGGCCTGCAGGTCAGAGAAGCACAAGGATCTCCTAACAGTTATCCAGAGGCAATGGTGGACTGTCAGGACTTAGTGGGAAACTTCAGCCCAACTCCATGTGGACATTCCATCACTCATGCCCTACCACCTGGAGCCATTTACTTAACACCAGACTTGAGCTGACTTTTTTTTTTTTTTAAAGGCCCTTGGATTACTTTTTTCTTCCCCTGAAAGTGGTTCAATATGCAAAACATATTTATCTTATAGGTTTCTTTTCTCACAAAACAAACAAAGAAACCTCCAACAACACACACACCCTACGATTCCAAGTGACTGAAATGGGTACCTTTCTCACAGGTGGTTTCACAATAAAATCTTCATATGCATCTTCTGGCTTCACAGTTGTGAAATTTTCATGTAAAATTGCTATTTTCTTTTCATTGTCCCAACCTGCAGGTCTAAAAGCAAGGAAATGGGGATTGATTTGCTTCTCCTGGGACTGTCTCACAGCACTTTAGACTTTAGAGCACATTCCGGGTTAGAGAGGGCTCTCAGTTGACAGCCTTTCCCACAAGATCTGGTCTGTAGTTGCTGGGGCTGGCCTGTAGCTTGTGGCAGACAAGTCAACGCTTAGTGCCAGCATAACCCATCAGCTTGACATTGCAGGTCCTACTCCAGACTGAGCTCATGGGGCCCAATATCCAAGGAGCGAAAATGAGAGTTTATGGACTACACATGCTGACCCACAGGAAGTGCTCAGAGCTTTCACACAGCTCCACCCAGAAGAGCAAGGACACAATGGGGCCTTACTCCAACAGCAGAGGATGCAGAGAATAGCACAGAGGACAGAGCTCAGGATGAGACTGTCTCGGGCTTCAGTGCAGAGAACTCTCTCTGAGAGCTCTTCTGAAAAGTTTTCTTATGGACTTCTTCATTAATGTTATTGGTGTGGGAAGATACAGAGCAAAGGAGGGCATGAGGGCACCTACACTCACCTGGGCCCCAAAGCAAAGGGACCCAAGCAGTCCTTGAGGCTCCTACATCGGTGCTGCCCTGACTGATTTCTAAGCTAAGCAGGATGGCACCCAGGTTCCATTAAGTTACGCTGCAGTAGCCTACATTCCCACCAGGCTCTCATGAAAGAGCAACTGCAAAAAGCCCTACACAACACACTTTTGAACTCTACAAGCTGTACAAAATGGCACCTGATTGTTCTCGCAGGACTCCCCTTCCCCACATAACCCCTGCTTCACAGCTCTGTGACCAAACAGCATTCTGAGCCAGGGTGCTCCACCCTGACTTCACCAGCTTCCAAACAGCTAAACTACCAACAGGATCAAAGATGCAAGGGAAAGGTGTGACCTTCGGAAGCTGTGAGATGCTTCTCCTCTCCACAACAGCCCCAGTCCCCAACCCATCTCCCTGGGCTTCCTGTTCCTCAGGATCCCAAGTGATTTGGGCACTCACATACCACTCACTGAGCTTGTGTCTTTTTTGCCTGCCTGATCGCTCTGGACAACAATTCTCTAAAAATCCATCTAAGGCTCTAGCTTTGCCACCCGTATGCAGTCCGAATCAGGTTCTCCCTGAATGTCCAGGAAGCAACCCTATTCAGTCCCCACAGCTCTTGGCTTTCATATCTTCAGCCTTCTCAGAAACTGTCCTTCCTGCCCCTCCACTCCTTCTGGCCTGCTTGACACACACACTCAGCCTTCCGCCATCACCCCCTCTGCCCTCCCTGCCACACTGCCTCCACTACCCCATTACTGCCCCCCCGCCCTCTAATCCTGTGTGTAGGGACCACATCTTGTTCATTTCTGCATCCTTAGCACAGAACCTGGGCATCTAGGAAGTGCTCAGTAGTTCCTGAAGAACTGTAATTTCCAAGTCAAGAGAATATTTAAGCTTAAAACACCGATCTACTAGCACAAGTCCTCTCGGAGGCCACACAGCTTCAACATTCACTCATGCATCCAAAACGCTCATCATTCTCTAGGGACAGAAAGACAGGAACTGGAGCAAACAGGTACCCAAATCTCTGCCCAAGACCATCAGCCCCAGTAGCTCCTAAAATATAAAATGCCAAAAACCCAGTAAGTATTCAGTATAGCTAAAGTCCATGCCGACCAAGTCCACCAGTGAAGGTGCTTGCAATCTTCCCGGCCAATGGGCAGAGAAATCAAATACTTCAATAAGAGAGATCAGGCTCCCCAAAGCCCAATTCCCTACACTTCAACTCCCTCCTCCAGCCAGTATTCTATCAGAGCTGACAACAAGTGGCAAAATGGCTAGCTTAAGTTTTGGCATCTTGCTCTCAATGAAGAAGAAAGGCAGCACCCCTGGCCTCACTTCATCTACTTCCCTTAGAGTAGAGGCAGAACAGCAAGTCATCTGGAGAGGAGCTGGGTGTTATCTATCCCCTGTGAAGTCCAGCCCGAGCACTTCGCCCCAAGGCAGAAGAAAGCTGGCTATGTACAACAAAGACAGAAGGAACCTCACTTGGAAAGACAAAATGTGAAGGGTAAATGTACTATAAAAAGAAGCATTTAAAACAAAAAAGGGTGTGAAATAACCTAAATGGAACTCACATAAAAACTGCATCCTTTTCCACGACTAAGGCAGGTGTGATAAAGTGGAAGCCATATGTTTTATGAACAATGTACTTATACAATAAGTCGAGGTTTTTCTCCTCCTTCACTGATGTATAAATCAAGGCTGCTCCATCTAATCAATCTGCTTAAGGAAAACAAATTCATTGCAAAAAGATAAAAGCAAACACATGCAAGCATAATCTGCAAAGTACTACTCACAGGTGAATCAGTTTTTGAGCAATACATGGTCACTAGAAAGCATTAAAACTTTTAAAACTCAAACAGTAATCTTAACAGATGAACATGTCAAATGCATAGAGCATGTCAACGCTGGCAGACCATGCACTTCATTTAACACAGACTGCTAACCTTTTGATCCATCAGGCTGGCTCCTAAGCTGTCAAGTCAATGGCTCTGAGGTCAGCCCAGAAAAACACCCTCAGCATATCCAAGGAACACAGATTCGTTCCTAGACAGATGTGCACACGGGATCCAGTTTATCATTAAGCACGTCTAAGACATGGGTACCTAACATGTAGCAGCACCCTCCACTGAGCTGGACAAGATAAAAGGCCCAGAGGAAGTGGTAGGGACCTATCCCTCCTCCCCATATTCCAGAGCACAGGTCCATAGCACCAACTGCTATTGTATTTTTACAGAAGTAAGACTCAAAAAAGACTGCTGACACACTCTCTCTCTCAAGGACAGCACAAAACAAACATATGGGAAAAACTCTGTGGCATCGAAACCAATATTATGTTGGGTAATTTACTTTTTCTGTGAAAAAGCAAAGTTTACAAAGATTTCCAAGATATGACAAAAGTAGTTTGGTATTAAGACTACCCATATCAGCTTTCTTCTTACTATGAAAGCCTTATTAAATGTAGAACATTAAAAATAAAAAGTGATAAAAGACACAAATTAGTACATCTCAAATTCCAATACAGTAAAACACAAAATTAGTAAAAAGATGTACATAATTTCTCCATGGCAGAAGACTGTTCTGAATGCAGGAAGTACTTGAGCTTTCTGAAGATGCCCCGTCTGGACAACAGCCTGGCTTGGCACAGAGCAGGGAGTCTGTGCTCTGATGCCCTGACACAGCATTCCAAGGATACACTGGAGGCAGAACCTCCGTAAGTGTGACTGGATGAAGTCAAAGTGCTCGTCCCTGTAATCATGCTCCTTCTCCAGGACACTCACCGCATCACACTGCAGGGATGGCAGAAAGAAAGGAGTCATCTTTTTGCTTCTCTCTCTGCTGAGATGGGAACAGCATCATCTTTAAAGTTTCATAGTTCCAAAGAATAAAGCCATAGCCAAAGGTCTAAGCATTAATTACACAAGAGTCAAAAACAACTGGGAATTTTTCTTTCATCCTGGACCACAGTTTCCAGAGCTATAAAGTGGGGACGGAACAGCCTGATCACCTCACAGTTGTTCTAAGAATTAAACACAGTCATATCAGGAAGCAGGCCCATGGGACATGGCTGTGCAATGCACACTCTATAGGACTCCTGTTTCACAGAATATACTGCAAATGGCACACTTTGAGAATAAAGTACTTTTGAAACCCAAAATGTTGCATGTGTTTTAAGTCTATTTATGTATTTAAATAATCCCTATATTCAATGTGGGGCTCAAACTCATGACCTGAGATCAAGGGCCCCAGAGTCTTCCAACTGAGCAAGCAAGTGAGGTGTCCAAAAACCCAAAACAACTTCACTTCTCTCTAAATGAACTTTTCATTCCCACGTCATCATTCTATAGGGTAGAAGAAACTGAAACTTTGCATTCCCTTCCTTTTTTTTCTATTGAGTGTTATGTTCCTTTCTGAAAATCATCTAAAATCCAACAGATTTTATGAGACCAAAACCCTAAAGAATTCTGCTCTTATTATTTTTTACCATCAACTTGGGCTAGACCAACTGGTTCACAGAGCCTTAAGAAAACTGCTTTTAGTTTTAAGTCTGAATCACTCAATAAAGTTGACAGTGCTTCATGGAGAGATTAACTCAAACTATGAAAAAACTGAGTGATGTCATGTTTCCAGCAACAACACTAAATGACAAAATTCTCTAGCCTGACCTATTCAATGCACCTTAATGAATCCCAAATTAGTATAATTCTCCCATAGGAAGACATGCAAGTAAAGCCTCTTAGTTTCTTTCAGATGGTGACTGTACACTGGCCCAACCCAGCCAGATTTACAATTCCCTGGCACGTACCTTTGTGCATACCACCAACACTGGGATTCCCAGGTTATGAGTCAGCATATTGTCACCAAGAGGCAAGGCAACGTTTTCTTCATCAGGACCTGACGTCAAAGGTCCTCTTCTCTGTGGGGAACCTTGACAACCTTCTTCAGGCTCAACATAGTCTTGAAAATCTTTCACAACTACAGGTGAAAAATGGAAAAGAAAATCACACACAAATAAAAAACACACATGCCAGTTTTAGAAAACCAAAAAAGGCAGTAATAAGCACAAAACATAAAGAGTCACGACAAACTTCCCAACTCTGCTCTACCGCTATATTAGGGATTTGGAGGTAGTGATGCAAGATACCAATTCTGACACATTCAGTCTGAGCACTGTAACTTCAGAGCAGCAAAGATATACCCCTGGGCATCTTGAAATAATAAAAATTTAAAAATTATTCAACTCTTAAATAGGTTTTAATTTTTTTATTTACCTATTCTTTCTTATTTATTTATTTACTTATTTATTAAAGGTTTTATTTATTCATTTGACAGAGAGAGATCACAAGTAGGCAGAGAGGCAGGCAGAGAGAGAGGAGGAGGCAGGCTCCCCGCAGAGCAGAGAGCCTGAGGCGGGGCTTGATCCCAGGACGCTGGGATCATGACCTGAGCCAAAGGCAGAGGCTTTAACCCACTGAGCCCAGGGGCCCCTACCTATTCTTTTTTAAAAGATTTTATTTTTAAGTAATCTCTACACCCAATGTGGGGCTCAAACTCAACCAGGAGATCAAGAGTTGCATGCTCTACCAACTGAACCAGGCAGGTGCCCCTTAAATAGATTTTTTAAATTTCTAAGGTTTTAATACTTTCTATTTTGAAAAAAGCCACATTTCTTATATATCTAATATTTTTAAAAAATGAGACTGGTAAAACCATCTGAATTCCACAAGAACATGCTGTTTCCACTCAGCTGACACATGTCTGCACTAAGGAGCAAGACTGGGCTTGGCCAGCCCATCCACATCTCTTCATCACCCTCACTCCTGTGGACTCAGTCTCATCTTTCGAAGATCCTGAGTCACTGCTGAACAACCTGTTCCCGCCTAACACACAAAGGAGTCAGCAGTATAACGTCCATTTCTTGGCACAAGCAGTCACTACTTCAGGCCAAGAGTGCAATCCCACAGGAGCGCCTTCAGGCTGAGAATGGTCCATGGCCCTGGTGAAGCTAAGTGAACACAAAGCTCACAGACCCACAGCTTTTCATGGGTACTTCAAGGCTTATATGTCAGGCCAGAAAACAAGGATATGATACTTAAAGCTACTTTGAGCTAGAACAGCAAACATGAAGCTCTATACCCTTTATGCCCAACGGGACAAAAGGACCAAAATGCCTTTTAGTCTCATCCACAACTTGCTCATTAAGAAAATGCAAATAGGGGCGCCTGGGTGGCTCAGTGGGTTAAAGCCTCTGCCTTCGGCTCGGGGCATGATCCCAGGGTCGAGGGATCAAGCCCCTCATCGGGCTCTCTGCTCTGCGGACAGCCTGCTTCCTCCTCTCTCTCTCTGCCTCTCTGCCTACTTGTGATCTCTGTTTGTCAAATAAATAAATTTAAAAAATCTTTGAAAAAAAAAAAAAAAAGAAAATGCAAATAAATGGATTAAAGAGAACCTAAAGAGAGGTGCACATACTACTCTTCATCCACAGAACAGGTTTCAAACATTTTTTTAATATATTTTTTAAAGATTTTATTTATTTATTTGACAAAGATCACAAGCAGGCAGAGAGGCAAGCAGAGAGAGAGTGGGAAGCAGGCTCCCTGATGAGCAGAGAGCCTGATGCGGGGCTTGATCCCAGGACCCTGGGACCATGACTTGAGCTGAAGGCAGAGGCTTTAACCCACTGAGCCACCCAGGCGTTCCTGTTTCAAACATTTTTTATGGGGGACAGGGGCAAAAGGAGACGGAGAGGGAAAGAAGCTTTTAAGATTTTATTTGTCAGAGAGAGAGAGAGCACACATGCATACAAGCAGAAGGAGCAGTGTAGGCAAAGGGAGAAGCAGGCTCCCTGTTGAGCAAGGAGCCTGATGTGGGACTCAAACCCAGGAACCTCGGTGATCATCTCTTCCCTGAGCCGAAGGCAAACACTTAGCCAACAGAGTCACTCAGGTGTCCCATAATTTCTCCTCATTAAACTCATTCATATAATTTCACTGTCAATATAAACAGTCAAGAGATCTTTACTATATTTAGAAAAAAAGATCATTGAAGGGTTTTCTGATGAACTTAGCATGGCTATTGAAGGACTTGAAGAAATCAAAGGTTCTCAAATTTTCTCCCTGAAAGCATTTTTTTTTTTTTTTTAAAGATTGTATCTGGATGCCTGCGTGGTTCAGTAGGTTAAGCCTCTGCCTTCAGCTCAGGTCATGATCTCAGGGTCCTGGGATCGAGTCCCGCATTGGGCTCTCTGCTCGGCAGGGAGCTTGCTTCCTCCTCTCTCTCTCTGCCTGCCTCTCTGCCTACTTGTGATCTCTGTCAAATAAATAAATAAAATCTTAAAAAAAAAAAGAAAGTAAACAACCAAGTAAATAAAAAGATTGTATTTATTTATTTGACAGAGATCACAAGCAGGCAGAACAGCAGGCGGGGGGGCGGGGGGCAGCCAGAGAGCCCAATGCAGGGCTTGATTCCAGGACGCTGGGATCATGACCTGAGCCGAAGGCAGAGGCTTTAACCCACTGGGACACCCAGGTGCCCCCCACAAAAGCATTTTAACAAATCTTCAAATCAATAGAAAATAAAATGCCTTAAGTCTGGGTAATACCTATGACTGCCCAACACCAAATAAGGCACTCAATCAGGAATTCCAAGAGAGTGAGCATGGCAGAGCCTGGAGCAAACTATAGGTCAGCTAAGTGGCTATGGGAAGTGAGGCAGGGCTAGGGCAGCTCCAATGGTGAGCTCCAGGAAACTCTGTCACCCAGCGCCCTGCATGAATTGCTGTATTCTACATATGCCAGGATATAAAAATAGTTGGGAAGCCCGGGATTAGACTGACTTAACTATGGCTATCCAGCAACTGTAGGAAACACACGTGTTTTTAATAACTCAGCATTCTAGAAAGTAAGTTGGAAGGCAAAGTAAGTGTCCATAACATAGAGGTTGGTGAAAAAGGAGGATAAAAACATAATGACCATGTAACTCAGGTAATAAAATGTGCATTTCCCTTAGGGTGCACACATGCCACGGTATTAACGATTTCTCTCCAATGGTGGGATAGCCAATATTTCACAGTCCACCTGGGGGACCCCTTTAGCATCTCATAGGAGTGGGTAGGGGAAGGAGATCAGAGTGCTCTGCCCTAGCTGCTGCCTCTCTCTCTCTCATCTTTTCCCTCTTACCTCAAATGAGGTAGTCTGCTGGTTCCACAATCCAATCACCTACTGGTTCTACAATCCTGAAAATGTCCCACAGAGAGTACCTGATCTTTTTTCTCTATTTGATAAGGAAAGGAAGCCCCAGACACAAAGCAGGAAAGACTAACTTACACAAGCACCACCTTCTAGCAGCTCTGGAGTTGCTCTGCCCTCCCTCCCCCATCACCACAGTCAAACAGATGCCATAGACTCAGGGCTGCTGGGGAACCAAACCTGAAAGAGTGGCCCACCATGGAGCAGCATTCCAAACTCAGCAGACTAGAGACTGGTGTTGGATTGAAATTAGGCTGGGTGCAGCCCTCCTCTCTTTCAATACAAAACCTAGAGTCCAACTGATCTGCAAAGCAGAAGTCTGATGAGCAAGAAGATGGCTGACTGCTTTATGAAAACGTAACCAAAAGCCAGCACTAACAAAGGCACTCCTTCAACATGCAGCACAAAGGCATGACTACCATCCAAACATCTCAGAGGAAGGGCGGTGAAAACAACAGAGGCCTTCAGAAGGATAAGCAGAGCCAGGAGGCATGGACATGGTTCCAGTAATCGCTAGCTGCCAGCCTGTGTCCTCTCTTCCCTTCTTCCTTATAACCAAACCCAACCTTGATACACAGAACATATGGCCATTCAGAACTACATTTCCCAGCCTCCTTACGAAGACAACAGACACACACCCTTCAGCCCCTTTTTCCTCTTCCTCCATGTGCTGTCTGGAACACGGATGTGAAGGCTACAGCTCTAGTTGTCCAGAGGAAGAGAACCACACCCTAGAGATGACCAAGCAATAAGCAGAAGGAGGCAGCATCTTTGACCTGCCTTCCCAGAGCTGCTTTCTAGGCCTCCACTGCTTACCTCTGGATTTCATTTATAAGACAGAGAAATCAACTTGTCTTGTTTAAACCCCTGTCATTTTGGGTTTTATGTCACAAGCAGCTGAAACTAATCCTAAGTGAGACATCAATGACTAAGCACAAAATAAATTTAACAGTTCACGGGACTACAAGCTCCCAGGAGCAGGAATCTTGTCTGCTGTGTGCATCTCTGATGCCTAGAGCAGACCCAGCACAAGACAGGCACTTTTCCTATCTGGAAAAGAACAATATGCTTGGCTTGATCTTACTTTTTTGTCTCAAAAGTATTCACAAGGTTATAACACTAAGAAAACAGACTCAGAGACTGAAATCTTCAGGGTATTAACCCATTAATCTGGATAAGTCACTAAGTGGGCAGTGAGAGACAAAGAGCTCTTCAGCCTCAGAACTATTCTAAGAAGTTGTCTTTAATGTCTCTATTCCAGGGGAAAAAGAGGCATTATCTTAAAAGGTCAGTGGTTGAAGACAGATGAGCAGAGCTGCATAACAACCACTACAGAACACATGCGGGTGACCTAGGAAACACACATGCATGCAGCAAACCAAAGATTTAGATGTTAAACTCCCATTTTAGCTAATGTGGGACAAGAACAAGAGGAATTTATGATAGGAAGACACACAGCCAGAGAGAGCTGATTTAGAAAGCACATCAAAATTTCTGAGCCCTTCCACCAGTAAGTGTGAAGATCCTGTGTGCCATGCCCTAGAAGCCCTTATTAATTCACTAAAGGGAATGATGTCATCCTGTGGCAAAAAGCCAGGCTGAGCCCAGCCTGCCCTGGCCAAGACTGCTGCTGCTGCACACGGCCACAGCCCCAGCCCGTGCCCCTCCCATTTCCCTGGCAAGTGGACAGAAG
Organism: Taxidea taxus jeffersonii; assembly: GCA_003697995.1. NCBI lineage: Eukaryota > Metazoa > Chordata > Mammalia > Carnivora > Mustelidae > Taxidea > Taxidea taxus. The sequence continues at coordinate 1,499 of RCUC01127294.1, read as the reverse complement.
CTGATGTAAGTGCACAGAAGCAAGGGAAAGGAAAAATAAGCTTCTGAATCACAGTAAGGAAAAACAAAACAAAACAAAACAAACTTTATTTAATTTGAAAGTTCCCTGTTGTCAAAAGGCCTTGGGTGTCTGAGTCTCAAAACAGCCTTTCATTTTAATGACAAAAAAATGACCTTCCTATTTCTAACTAAAATCATACTTGCTGAATCTCAAAATGAACTAAGGTAGAAGCTGAAAGATTTGTCTTTTGTAGGGCTTCCTTTAAGCCTGACAATAAGAGAGTCCATGGGGCCTCAATGGAATCCCAGGGCAATGAACTCAAGCTGTAGATCCCACATTAAGTCTCCACAACCACTGATACTAACTGAGCAGCCAGAGTAACAGAGAAATGAAAAGACCCACAGAACTGACTCAAATTTGAGAGGTGAGGAAGAAACCCTTATTTTAAAAGAGAACCAATGAAGAATAAGGAATATGGATTTGTTTTACTTTCTTCAACTGTGATGCTTAAGAATAAGACTACTTTGAATACTTTCTGACTATTGACTTTACAAGAGCAATTCTGAAATAAATGGTGCAAACAAAACCACATATTCCGTAACGGAAGCTTTGTAACCTCTTGACACTGAAAAGGAAGGTGGCTTGAACCATCCATAGACAGTAGTGAATTTTCCAATTACGAATATCCTATTTTACTTACACTTCCGTTCCAGTTCCCTCATTTCTTCTGGTGGAATTTTCATTTTATCAATGTGCTCACGTAAAACACTAGCCCATTTCTGTAGAGATTCCATCACGGTCCAAGGCCTAGACATGTCTGCGACAAAAATGACCAAGGTCTCCGGCAAGGATTCAGCAGAAACTGCAAATTTCAGCAAGCCTTTGTGATATAGATCTCCATCCAGAATCCACACATTGCAACGTGTGTGATCTGAAAAAAGTAGGAAAGTTAAGTTACTACCTGACAAAAACCATCAGCACAGCTGAAAAAAAGCCACATCAAGAACTTGGGGAGCACCCGGGTGGCTCAGTTGGTTAAGCATCTGCCCCTGGCTCAGGTCATGATCTTGGGGTCCTGGGATTGAGCCCTACATCAGTGCATCAGGCTCCCGGCTTAGTGAGGTCTGCTTTTTTCTCTCCCTCTACCCTCCCCCCGCTCCGCCTCTTGTGTGTGCTGTCAAATAAATAAATAAAATCTTGAAAAAGAAAAAAAAAAGGAAAACTTGAAGGTGACAGCCACAGAATTAGACAAAACCAAAAAGAAATCCTAATTGGAAAAGAGCCAAGTATTCAGTGAGCAGTAATCCTTGGTCAAGGGGCCTAGTGAACTATCTACATTTTAAAAAATTTTTAATTACCATAATATGTTATATCCACATCTAAAGAGATTTCAGCAATGTCTGAGAAATAAAGTGTGAAGGGCATTCTAGCTCTCAATAAGAATCAAAAGATACATATAAAATCTAAAATGTTCACTGGTCAATTGCACCATAGTCTAC
>RCUC01127293.1:0-75809 GCA_003697995.1 Taxidea taxus jeffersonii | reverse complement strand
GCTTCTCCCTCTGCCTCTGCCTGCCTCTCTGTCTGCCTGTGCTCGCTTTCTCTCTCTCTAACAAATAAATAAATAAAATCTTTAAAAAAAAAATGGCCAATTTCAATTATACACTTAAGAAGACTTGCACTGTGGTTTTTGGAAGTCACTGTTGATCTATAAAAAGCAACTTCCTCAAGAAATCCATAAAATATGAACTGAGAGAAAAGAAAGCTATGAAATTATGAAATTCAAAATGAGGAATAACTGTCTTTAAAGGACTAAGGTGTAGTCATATCATTTTGGTAAGGAAGAGAAGGAAGAAATAGAAAACAGGAACAAATTTTTTCATCTTTCAAAAACCACTTCTAACCAAGGTAGCCAAAGCCTAATGTGACAAAATGAGAACAAGTGTGAATTTATTAAAAACATATCATAGGGGGCAGCTGGGTGACTCAGTGGGTTAAGCCTCTGCCTTTCAGGTCATGGCCTCAGGCTCCTGGGATCGAGCCCCGCATTAGGCTCTCTGATTGGCACGGAGCCTGCTTCCCTCTCTCTCTCTCCCTGCCTTTCTGTTTACTTGTGATCTCTTTCTCTGTCAAATAAATAAATAAAATCTTCTTAAAAAATCACAGAAAACTACAACGAATCATCAAAAAGCACTTACTGATTTTTCAAGACCAAGTATATAACAAGCAGTTACAATTTTCTGTTATCTGTTTTCTACTTCGGGATTTGAAAATAAACCCCCTTCAAAATCATAAAAGACATATTCTAACTATGTGTTTACCAGTAAAAATAAAATACTTGTATCTGCCACGAATCTAAGATGTATTAACAGGTAAATCAAATCTCCACATGCATCTTCCAGCTTGAACCAAGAAAAGATACAGCAGAACTCTGCACAATTTTGCAGATTATTCTTCAGAAATAGAATGGCCAATCTGTCATTTTAAAATATGGACAAAGATTATAAGACATAAAAATAAGATATATGTTTATAAGAATTTACTATATATATACACAGGAAATCTGTTGAATTGGGCCTCCTTCTAAAAAAGTCAGTCTGTTGCGTCAAAAATTATGTAATAAATGGCAAATGGATTCTAATACATAATCAAGGTGATCACATTTTCTGAATCCAGACTGATGAAAGAGTCAAATTCATAGACATTCATCACTCAACAAGGACTGAGGGACCCATGCTTGGCATTGTGCCCTGTGCTAAGCATCAGAGACAGACATATAAAATATGGCTTCTGTCATCAGCTGCTCCCTACCTTCCCCCACTCTCCAATCTGCTTTACACTTAGTAGCCAGAAGATCTTCATAAAACATTACTCAGTCTTATCACTGTATTACTTCAAATTTTAAATGGCTTTCCTTCTCACTTACAATAAAATCCAAGTATCTTTAAGGTTTCCAATGCCCTGCCCATCCCAGCCATCTTCTCTCTCCTATTTCTGTCATTCACAATGCTTTGTCCTTTGGCCTTCTCAGTGCTCCTCAAATGTCCAGCTCTATCTATCCCCAAGAACCTAGACTAGAATCCTCTTCATCCTAACTTTTCATTTGATTTCTACTTCCTCCTTCAGCTCAAATGTCACTCCCAAAGAAGAATTCACTAAAGTCCCACATAATGCTGCAGGAGATGGAGAGCTAATGAGTACTGTTAAGCAGGGAGTAACAGATCAGTTCTTTATTTTAGAAAAATAATCCAGACAGGAATTAGTAAAACAGACTTGCTAGAAGTGGTATAATGGCAGATGATGGCCATAGGCAGCAAAGTTAAGTAGGAAACAACTAGAAGAGTCCAAGAGAGACAGAGATTGTATATCTACAAGAGCATTAAAGTCATCTTTAGCTCTGCATAAAGTTCCATTGGGCCATGAGCTCTCTAAAGTCAGTATTGTATACTATAAACTTCCTATGACATTAGAGAGACCCCATAAGCATCAGTTAAGCTGAAATGAGAGAAAACCAAACATAATCAAGATACAAATAATAATCACTGCCATTCATTTATGGAACACTTAAGCACTATGCATAATGAAGAAGGCAAAGGCAGCAATGGTTAGGAGCAGTGGTTCCACCAAAATCTATATCCTAGCTGCATGACCTTATGTGAGTGTACTTCTCTGTTTGTTTTTTTTTAAGAGAAAAGTAATAGTACCTATAGCAAAAGATTGTTGTGAGATTTAAATGAAAAGCACCGAAAAGGACAGTGCTTGTCACATGTTAAATACTCAATAAATATTAGCTACTAAAATAGTGACTGCTATCACCATCAACATTAGTCTTTATTGTTATTATTAGTACCATTACTACAACCACCAAGTACGTCACAGCATTATCTCATCTTGAAAAAAGGACTCATGAAGGATATACTATTATCTCTACCATCCAATGAGGAAAAGTAGATACAAAAACAATTCATACAGTTTGCAAATATCACACTGGGCTCTGAGCCTAGCAGCATGAGTCTAAAGTCTATATACTAAGCACATGATGACACTGTCTCTCAAAAGGGGCAGGAGGGACTCAGGTGTGATAAGTAATACAATTTTCTAAGCAATATGATTTACTGATCATTTATTATACTCCAAGACCTCTTCTAGGCTCTAGGGATGCAGGGGAGGACAAAACAGATGAAATCTCTTCTCTCATATGAGACAGGCAAGAGAAGAGAAAAATATCAAACGGTGAGAAGTACGCTAAAGAGAATTAGAATAAAGAGTGATGTGCCTGGGGGCCACTTAGATTGGATAGGCAGAAAAGGCCTTTCTAAGGAGACTTAAGCTTAAGATGAGAACCTAACAGAAAACCGAAAGGGACAAGCACAAGCTACCAAACAGCAGGACAGAGGGCTTTCCAGGCAGAGGAAATAGCTATTACAGAGAACCTAACTGAAACAAAGGTGTGCCTTAAGCAACCAAACCAAGCCAGTATGGCTGAAAAGCAATAGGTGAAGAATGCAGTGTTCCATGAAAAGATTACAGAGACAGGCAACAGCCAGGTACCTTGGATCACCCAAGGGAAGGGACTGTGGATTTTATGCTTAAAGGTAATAAATTATCACAGGAAAGTAACATGATCTGACTTACATGTTTAAAAGAATCTTCTCACTGCAAGGTAGAGAAAAGATTGTAGTAAGGCAAGAATGTGAATTCTTTCCAGGCTATCTCAGTAATTTAGACCAGAGATGAAAGTGGCTTAAACTAGGGAGGCAGGAGTACAGCTGGAGAGAAATAGATAGATTTTAGTACACATTTTTGGAGATGGAGTAGAGAGGATTTACAAATGAACTGAACAAAAAGGATGAAAAAAAAGGAATAACCTCTGTATTTTTAGCCTGAAGAGCCAGAAAAATAATAGTTTACTGAGATGAAGAAGATTAAGGGAGGCCCACGTTTCGGGTAGGAATAGAAATTAGAATTAAGAGTTTGATTTGGCCAGGTTTCATTTGAGATGCCCATCATATACTCATTTGGAAATGTTCAAGTAGGCACCTGATTCTGGATCAGAATCAGGAATTCTGGAAGTTCCTCTTATCATTTCTCTCACCTCACAGAAGACTGATGATAAAGAAAACAGCATGAGGAAAATAGATTTTAGGATGCACACTATGAGTACTCTGTAACAATGTGAAACAGCAAGACAAGACACTGAACTCCTCATGAAACTATTTTACTTATAGAATCTAAAGCATCATCTCTGCTAAGGATAATGATACAGAGAGAAAGTAAACTTTAAGGTCAATGAGATTCATGCCAGGAGAGTTAAGCCACATCATATGGCCTCTATTTCTTAAATCTTATAAGATTACAGGGCAAGACCTACTAAGAAGCGATCAGAGCTCCCAGCAGGATCCAATTTACAAGTGTTTCAGAAAATTCCATCCTACTTGAAGGGAACCTGTTTTATATCCAATATAAGACAAAAATAAAATCTAACTATACATAAAATAATGACTGCTCTCCCTGCTATCTGACAGGAATTTCCATGGAAACTCATAAAAAATTTCTTTAGACTTGTGTTATTAACAAAAATGAAATGGACTTGGACTCAAATGAGAACCAGATTCTGGGTAATCTGATTCAAGCTAATTGTATTTTAGCATGACAAGTTTTCTTAATCAAATGGCTATCTAGAGGCTAGATATCAAAATGAGAGAGATAAGCAAACTTAACTGTTTTTGTAGAAGTCCTACTTTTAAACACTAATCAGTGATATTATAAAAGACCATGTTAGGAAAGATAAGAACTAAAATCTATTGGGCAGCTACTAAATATCAAGTGTTTTGCATATAATATCTTATTTAATCCTCACAATAATTCTTCCAGGTAGGTTTTATTACCCTTATTTTTATAGAGAAAGCCAGTTCTCAAGGATGTAAAGTAACTTAATCAAGATCAAACAACAGTACACAACAAAGCCAGGATGAGATTCAGGTTTAGCTGAAAACAAAATGTGTACTCTTTCTTTAGGCTTTTCAAGGGGCCATAACCCACAGTGGTCCAGGAACCCAGGTATCTCTAAGGCACAAGAAACTTTTTGATTGTCTGTTACATTAGGCTGAAATCAAGGCTATCACATAATGCCTTTAAAAAGAAAAAGAAGGGGCACCTGGGTGGCTCAGTGGGTTAAGCCTCTGCCTTCGGCTCGGGTCATGATCTCAGGGTCCTGGGATGGAGCCCCACATCGGGCTCTCTGCTCGGCAGGGAGCCTGCTTTCCCCTCTCTCTCTGCCTGCCTCTCTGCCTACTTGTGATTTCTCTGTCAAATAAATAAATAAATTCTTAAAAAAATAAAAAATAAAAAAAAAATAAAAAGAAAAGGAAAAAAAGAGAGAGAGAGTCAAACATGTAAAATAGAGTTGAGTTATGCCCAGAATATATAATACAACTTTACCGGTACTGATATGCTCATCAAATCAAACTGATAAAAGGAAATTAATCAAAGAACCTAAGAAGAAATCAGGAAAAAATTCAAGTCTTATGCTGATAAACTCAGTTAGATGCTGATAAACTTAGGGAGCCAAGATAGAGACAGGCTACTTCATTTTAAGAAGGAGTAACTTTCAAAATTATCATTTAAGAATAAAAGTGAAAACACTTCTTAGCTCACTACAAAATGCTGTTAACAATTACTACTAATTATAGTAATAATTCAACCGCAATACCAATGTGACTGCTATTGCTGACTAGCTCTGTTAACCTAACATATTGTCTAACTATAGTAGTCACATGAAAGATGGAGGCAATCTGAGAAATGGATGCTACACTCCTTTCCTAATTTGATAACTTAAGCAGACGTTGGTGGTATAGTGGTGAGCATAGCTGCCTTCCTAATTTGATAACTTATTTTGCTGGTGGAATTTTCCTATAAATTCAAGGTCTTGTATATTTTACTCCAAGGTTCTCTAAAGAAAAACATGTACCTCCAGATACCTCTTTGGATTTAAGTAGTGGAAACAAGAGATGATATTCAACTAAACATGCACACATAATAAATTCAGTAAAGAGTGGGAACAAAGACAAAATAATAGAAATAAATTCAGGAGAAATAAAGAGGGTTACAATACATAAAACAATCTAGGTACACTGGAAGTTAATTTTCCAAAATCAAGGTACTGGCTTTCATTTTTGGTAACATCGGATAGTATCTAGCCAAAACCACCAGTAAAAAGCTCAGCTGTCAACCAAGGACATGCTTCAGAATAACTGTTAAATGAAATTATACCTTTTTTTTAGATTTATTTATTTTTTATGTATTTGATAGAGAGAAAGCAAAGGCATGAGCAAAGGAAGAGAGAGAAAGAATCCTCAAGCAGACTCCCTGCTGAGTGCAGAGCCTGACACAGGGCTTGATCCCAGAACCCAAAGATCACAACCTGAAATGAAATCCAGCCAGTCGCTCAACCAACTGAGCACCCCTGAAATTCCAGCACCCCTGAAATTATTCCTTAAACCACTCTTCCACAATGATAATGTCCAAGAAACAACAATAGGGAAAATAAATCACTTCCAAAGCGGTATTTCTCAGTTAGTAAAAAAATTATAAACGCAAACCACTCAGAGCGTTTAGCAGATAAAAGATTTAAGGAGATTTTGGAGTCATTATTAAGTTTTGGTTAAAGTGTAAATGTTGAAAGTAACTCACAAGGAATCAGTTCTTTAACATGGCTTAAAACTGTGAAGTTTGGTATATTTCTATTTTGTTTCTTGGTGCATTCTATTTCAATTTAATTATATGGTACTGGAAATGCTTCTTGTATATGAAGCATCTGTATATCAAACACTCTATGTAATGTTAAAGCACAGTTCTCATGTTTTGAAATTTTCAGGGCTATTGATGCATAAAAGCATATCTTTAGTATTCTCTTTCCTGTAACTGCTGAATGACTTTGCTAATGATGGAAACCCACCAAGCCCTTACTAGGAAAGCCAAAATGGAAAACAGAGTCTGATGCTTAAAATACAGAAAACAGTCCAAAGATACATGTCTTCTTGTTCTCTTAGTTCAAAGATTAAATCAGAAATCAACTGTCAATGTTATATATTATATACTATTTTGTCATTTAGCAGGTGACAGCTGAAGATAAGGATCATTCTCATTCCTTAATATGAGCAATCTTTTCTGTGATTTCTCCTTAAGCTCCTTCCTATTTCAATATTTTCCTCCTCAATCTTGCCAAAACAGGAATTAAAATCTAAATGGAAATAAAGGTTTTGGGCTTTATTGTCAGGGTTTGCGCTGCCTCATCTCACATTTACCTATTAATGAGTCCTGAGGCTGAATATTCTGCTTAAGGCATATTTGAGACAAAAAGCAGCCTCTTGCCAAAAGGCTTCTCCCAGAGTGTTCACACAATAAGCAGATTTTAAATGGCCAAGGCGGGTCACTACATACAGAAAAAAGCCCTAAAGAAGGCCTTTCCTTCTTCTGTAAAGGAAGACTAGATACAGCCTGAATTCCTAATGAGAATACAAATGTGGTCTCCATTGGATGCATGAACTTCCTTGCATATGTTTTCCAAATCCTGGGGACTCATCAGGGGAGCAATCAGTTTTCATCCAGCTTGCAAAGGATCTCACCAACATGTCTAAGAGCCACTATGCCAATGTCTCCTCCAGCCCTTATACCAACATGCCAAGGGGTGGAAGGCAAAGCACAGAGCCTTAAGACATAATAGTCTGGGACCTGGGGCAAGTTGCTTTACCTTTGTGAGCTTCCATTTCCTGTCTATGAAATCATATACAAAAATACCTGCTTCACAGGGGCACCTCAGTGGCTCAGTCAATTAAGCATCAGACTCTTGATTTCAGCTGAGGTCCTGATCTCAGGGTCATGAGATGGAGCCCCACATTGGGCTCTGTGCTGGGCATGGAGGCTTTTTAAGATTCTCTTTCCCTCTCCCTCTTCCCTTCCCTCCACTTCTCTCGTTAAAGAAAAAAGAAAAAAATAAATAAATAAACCCTACTTCACAGGTAGTTGATGAGGAAATAATTGTAATACTAACCCAAAATTTCTAATTTACAAAAGTTATTTCCATTATGCAAGAAGATTATAGTCACTTAAGAAACTTTTTAGGTACCCATTTTACAACTGAGGATCCCTGGCACTGAGGTTCCCAGGCCCTGGTCACATACTGCTAGAGTAAAGGCAGGGGCTCCTCTCTACACTTCTAATGCCCTACACAATTCCACTATAGGCCACATTCAACATATAGTACAAACTTGAGTCTAACAAAAACAGAAATGATGCCAGGTTTGGGCCCACCAAAGGGGAAATAAGACCAAAATGGTATCATATGGTTGACACCAACCTTCAGAAACAAAGGTATTTAAAATTACCAAGTGACCCCTTTGGGGTCTACACACTTACCAGACCTTAAGAAAGCTGGAGGAGAAGAGACGATGGCATCAGGTGAGCTGGCCATTTCAAATTGTTGACTCTAATCATAAGCGTCGCAGGCTAAACTACAGCAATTTCCAAAACTGTTTAGTGAAGGTTAGAAGCAATCAGCATTAGATTAATTGAAAGCAGTGTGAGCAGTTATTAACATGATGCAGTGTGCAACAAAGGCAATAATTGAGGCTCATTATAATTTTATTTTCTTTTTAATGACTTGAAAATTTGATTTTCTTTGCTTTGATAAATTACATTTGCTTATATAGATGAAGCAGGAAATATATAATATCCACTTATTAAACATTACACAAGTGTAGCATCCTCTATTGAGCAGTGAAATGATTCGCTACTATGTAACAATGCTCAGAACTTTGCAGTGGCATCTATCTCAGAGTCAGGTTATATATTTCAAACTAAGCTCAGTTTATATATTCTTCTAAAAGTAACAAACAGAATCAGGTTGATTGTTTTTAATAACATAGGAAGTCAATAATTCATGCAATAAACTTTATAGTCAACACCTTACAGAGTTAGAACCTGAAACCTCAACTAATTTGGAGGAATGACTTTGAATGGTATCTTTTACTACCATGATACAAACACACAGTAACATCCAACATTTATACTATGCACTTAACTCCTTAGCACATGAAACTGGACTTAAGTGACTGCATTCAACAAAAGTTAAATTTGATTTTTTTTTCTCACTTAAGAGAAGGTAGGTTTTCAAAGCTTACTGTTATGACATGCAATTCAGAGAAAATAAAGCCTGGAGAAGAAAATAAACCCTATATGCTTATTAAGAGAAAAGAGAAATGCTATAAAATAGATATTGAGGGTGGAGCTCAGTTCCCTGGAAGAAAACTCAGGTTGCTTTCTTTGACCAGATATGTTCAATACAATTAACACTTTTTATAGCCCAGGTAGACACATTGTTAGTGGTCAATCAATATTTCAATAGGACACAAAAATTTTAAAAATTGTGAAACAACAATACATGTGACTAATCCAAACAACTGTAATGACTCTGAAATGTACCAATGACTGCCTGTTAAAAAATTCTCTCATACTTTCCTGGCAGTTTTGCTGTAACCTAAGTAAGTAGTGCAAAACTTTAAAGTTTAAAAACAATGAAATTGGCAAGAAAGATTCAATGAATTTCTCCTGTATGATTTATGAAATTAGACACATTTCTTTAAATTAAAAAAAAAAAGGTAAACTACACAAAAGACAACTAAAACATACATAAATTGAAAAAACCGCAAACATAATGGGGCATATTAGCTGAAGAAAAAAAAAACAACCTCTCAATATCAATGCAAATGCAGACTGGTTTTCTGAGGGCCATGCCTTTCCTTGCTTAACATTAGCATCTCTCAACACGTCAATCCTTTAAAAAGGAAGATTCTTAATTGAACACTTGTCATTCTACACATCTTTTCTGTTTATAGGCACACTTTCAGCTCAAGATTATATCCAGCCAGCCAGAAATAAGGGAAGTTTCAATTCTATCTAGAGGAGTGATCAGCCACAAGTGCTAACTTCAAAGTCGTGACTTTGCAATTTGAACAAGTCAGTTCAGGATACTTCCAACTGTTGTAACTGCCTGCGCAGCGTCTTCTGACCTCGGCGGCTTTGGATTTGGGAGGCACCACTGGGAACTATGAGTCCTGGGGCCACTTGCCCAGGAAAGGGGCCCGCTTCCTTCTGAGCCCTAAGCATGCTCAACGTGACCCCCTTCACAGCGTAAGGCCCTGTCCCCCCTAGATTTGTGCCACACAGAAAACTCGCAGAACTCGTGAAGAACGTAAAAAGGAGATATGAAATAAGGCAACACATTTCTGCTGCCAGTTTTCTAGGACCAGATCATAGTCACATCTAAGAATGAAGCTGATTTTTTGAGGGAGGACGCCCTCCCCCCCCCCCCCCCAGGAAACTGGCAGCCGCCTGATTTCTAAAGACTCGACGCTTAGTCGATACCACCACCTACTTTCCGAGGGGGGACACATACGAAATAGCATTGCGGAAAAACACATGTGGTAAAGTTGGGGCCTCCACCAGCTGGTGCGGATAGGGACAGACAAGAGCAAGAAGGCCACGGACTGCCCTCTGCTTTCTAACGGGACGCACACGGGCACAGGTTCAACTCCAGGACCCCCACCACCCTCCCGCCCAAGGCGTTTGAGGGGGAGCACCACTCGGGTGCTGGGGAAGGGGGTGGCGCTCCAGCCAGCCAAACCTGAGCGCTTGGCCCGGGCTCTTCGCTCCAACACCTTCCAGCTCACTTCAGCCATGAGCCCCGCCAACCCCACCACAGCTCTCGGGCAGCCGCCTTGGCCACCGCCCCCGGGGCCGCCTGTCAGCTCCGCCCAGTCGGCCCCGCCCCCCCGCGCGACACTGTCGAGAGGCGCGCCGGCCGGAAGTGAGCGCAAGGGCGATTTTCAACCTAGTTCCGCGGCCTCCCAAGCTCCAGAGATTTAGCTCTAGGGGAGAGTGAGAGCGGAACCGGTGTCGGCTAGTGCGAGCGTCTAAGCTGTGCGATTTTTCTCTCGGACGGCAGCACGGTGCTTTCCGGCTGCCGTCAAGCGCGGCACTGGGCCGGGGGGCGGGGGCCGAGGGGCTGCCATGGCGGCGGGCCGGCTGCCGAGCTTCTGGGTGCTGCTGGCACCGCTGCTTGGGGGGCTCGCGCTACTGGGAGTCGGGCCGGTCCCGGCGCGGGCGCTGCACAACGTCACGGCCGAGCTCTTTGGGGCCGAGGCCTGGGGCACCCTGGCGGCCTTCGGAGACCTCAACTCCGACAAGCAGACGGACCTCTTCGTGCTGCGGGAAAGTCAGTGCTTGCCCGGCCCTCCCTCTGTCCGCTGTCCCTGTGCCCCTCCCGGTGTTCCCACACCCCTAGCCGGGATGGCCAGTCCTCCTGCATTTCCCAGCCCTTCTCTCCCAAACCTGTCTCTCCCTTAATTTCCAGCATCCTTTGCAGCTTGCCCGTTTTCTCCATCTTTTCCAGCCCCGGATGCTGGCCTTGGCCACCCCACAGTTTGATCTACCTACAAGAGCCTTAGAAACACCCCAGGGTTTTGTGTTGTTCCTGAGAAGCCTGAGGCCTTCACCCAAGTACCCTCTGCTCCCCATGCAGTCACCTGCTCTCCCAAGTCCTTCCTGATTCCCAGGAGTCTTTGTAGCTTCCCTCTGCCTTCCCTCCCAAAGTCCCTTCATTCCTTTCTGCTTTATATTCCCTCCCCTTTAATGAACTGGGAAAGATGCACCTTGACAATTTCTTCTCATACCTACCTCGTCATTTGCCTTATTCACCCGCCCCTCCCTTTTTCAGGGTCCCAGCTTTGAAGCTACTGTACCCACCCCCCTCCACCCGCCGCCCTGTGCCCTAAACACTTCACAGCTCACACAACCATTTTGAAGGGACCATTGATAAATCCAGTGTTTATTAATGTAATTAATGTTTAACTGTGGATTCTTCTCCCTCCTGAGCAGTGTAGTCTTATGTGCACCTGACCTTTTCCTCACTTTGGTTATCACCCTAATCGTCCAAATCTCTGCTTTCCTTGTCAACTTGAGGTTCTTAGGAGTTCTTTGCTTTAATCATCACTAAACAAACTTTATTGTAAATCTTGCTGCTGACAATGGGTATTAAAGGGCCTTAACATTTTGAGTACCCACAGAACTGGGTAGATCAAGGCCATGAAGGAAGAGGGTGAAGCAGGTTTATACAGAGCTTAACTAACGGGATCTTGGTCCAGGTTTCTTATGGCTCTTACCAATATACCAAAACCTCCTGTGGACTGTGGATAATTTTCCTATCTTTGTATGACTATGTATTTATTTCAAGAAGGGTGCATACTACCAAACCTGTAGCTATTCCATCCAAACTGAATTCAGAAAGTTGGCTTGGGTTTAGTTAAACAGTTTTAAGAGTGTGTTCCAGTGAGTTCTCATGAATGCATCCAGTGAGTCCCAGTGCATCAACTTTGGTGATGGTTCCATAGAAGCCACAAGAGGAGGACCTTAGAAGATTCAACTTTTTCTTAAATATGTAATCATGTTCTTGTTACTAGCTTGATACCTACAGTAGGAGTTCCTGTTTCCTGAAGCAATGCATCTGTGTGATAAACTAAACAGCTATATAAGAGGTCATGTTGGTAGGTTTGGGGAGACAAGGCTTGACATATACTATAGTTAAAAGGCGTGTTCTTTATATATTCCTTTAAGTCACCTGATCTGATTCCTGGCAGAAGCCGTTGGCCTCAGTTTGTTTTGACCAAGTGCATTTTCCGTGTTCATCCCTCCTGTTTCTGTGCCACTCTAACACTGAATTTGTGATATACTGTTAGGTTTCCCCATTCCATCAGACAAGTAGGACTCACCTTGAGAGGGCAGGGGAACTGGAGTAAAATAAAAGGTTTTTGGTAAGAACAGCACCCAGAAAGCTTTTTGTAACCACTGATTAGAAGTATTACCGTGAAGTATTTCTCTAATAATGTATATTCACTTCTTTTAGGAAATGATTTAATCGTCTTTTTGGCAGACCAGAATGCACCCTATTTTAAACCCAAAGTAAAAGTGTCCTTGAAGTAAGTACAAATGTGTCTTTTCCTGTAAAAACAATCATTGTTGTAATGATTGATATGCAACAGCTAGTTGGATAGTCTTTGAATCAATTTTACTCAACTGTGTTGACACAAAACCTCTAGTTACAAGGTATGGGTAGCAAGTAATTTGTTAGGAAAAGTAGTATACCAAAGTTTAAAAATTACTTACTAAAAAAAAAATAAATATGTTTGAGTAAATCAGGTTTGTTCTGCATAAATACCCTTCATTCTCTTGCAATCTAATACCTCTTCTTGAATGTGTTGGAGATTGTCCCTCATCCTGAGTGTGCACATGGCACCAGCTCATTCATAGGTTCATCAGGTCAACTATGTGTTGAGGGTGGGAGGGGGCCTTTATTTGCATTGGGAAAAGGTCAGTGATCTCTGTCCTCATTTCTTTTTGGTTGGTAAGTGGTGGGTTTTATAAGGTTTATTTTGAAGGAATTTAAATCAAGCTGAATTTATAAATGTTCAAATAGTAGTTCTTATTTTTATTTTATATGACTGACATGACCTGAAATTCAGTGATCATAATCAGTAATGAGCCAGCACAGTTTTGAAACATCAAGAAGCGAGAACTGATTGATGACTGGTTCAAGGAAGAAAAAATGAGTTAGTGCAGACTAAAGTGGAAACTTCTAGAAAGTTATAGGATTTCAGTGACCTTGAGTATAATTTAGGTGCAGGCTTTTAAGTTTGGGGACACAACATTAACACAGACAGCAACAACAAGATAGCAGTAAACATGTTGTGAAGAGGAGATGAAAAGATTTACTTAACTGAAATGGACGGTATACTTTGCAGAGTTATGGGCCAAGAAGATGAAATCAGGGCGGAGTAGGAACCTTTATAAGGTTATCACAAAGCGTTTGAACTGAACCCCATGAAAAGTGGAGAATCAATGTTTAAAGGAAAGATGAAGGGGCACCTGGGTGGCTCCTTTGTTAAGTTTCTGCCTTCAGCTCAGGTCATGATCCCAGGTCCTGGGATCGAGCCCCACACTAGGCTCTCTGCTCAGCAGGAAGCCTGCTTCTCCTTCTCCCACTCCCCCAGCTGTGTTCCCTATCTTGCTGTGTTTCTCTCTGTCAAATAATAAATAAAATCTTAAAAAAAAATAAAATAAAGATGAAAAAATGGTATATTAAGTTGATTTACTCATTAACCATTTACAGGGTGAATTGGTTTGTAGAAAGATAAGAAATTACTTAGGAGACAGTTTAAAAAAATATTTAAGTCCCTTTGTGGGCTAATGATTGCACAGACTCTACAATATTTAAACTCAGACATTTGTTTAAAAAAAAATGACCTTGGGGCGCCTGGGTGGCTCAGTGGGTTAAGGCCTCTGACTTCTGCTCAGGTCATGATCTCAGGGTCCTGGGATCGAGCCCCACATCAGTCTCTCTGCTTAGCAGGGAGCCTAATTTCCACGCCCCTCCCCTCTGCCTGCCTCTCTGCCTACTTATGATCTCTGTCAAACAAACAAATAAATAAATCTTTTTTAAAAAGTTAAAAAAAAAAAAGGACGTTGAGTTAGAACATTGAGAGGAAAGTTTTAAATGAACAAACAGGAACTGTCCTTCTTGAGAAATTTTCCTAGTACTGAATGTCAGCATGCTTGGTGCGGGCAGGGAACAGTAGGTAAATATTACATACAAGAAATGACTTGCTTGGAAGTGATTTTTCTTGGAAAGAAATGTTTGAACTACAAAGGACTAGGCTTCTACCAACTTTTTAAAAAAGAATCCCAATTTGTTTCATTTTCTTTGATTAATGCAGTGTTTCCTTATATATTATTAAAATTAGAAACTTGTTTTTATTTGCTTAGAATATTTTTCAAAGGAAAAATAACTCTCCTTTCCTCTTTTCTTTCCTCTTCCCTCTCCTCTTTGCTCTTCCCTACTCCCATGTTCTTCTCTCAGATGCAACCACTTACAAGACCTTCAGATATTTTTTTCTGAGGTTTATTTCCATATTTTAAAATAAGCATTTACACTGTAATTTCTTCACTAATTATCTTACTTGGATTTTTATTAGCATAGATGGGGATTTGCCATCTTTAAATTATCCCCATCATCTCAGTTTCATTATATCATATTTTTAGTTAAATTAGTAAACTTCGTTTACATTTTGACCATGTAGTTTCTGTGCACTTCAGAACCCACCATTTTTAATTTCATTTCTGCAGAGTTTTTCCTCCTGGAGTAAATGGTTGATTTTTAAAAAATCAATTACATAGTTTTCTGTGTACTTATCCTTAATTTCTTGGTACATTTTCCATCATATTGGCTGAATACCAATTGTACATTTTTTTTTTCCCCTTTGAGTCCTCTACACTTTTACCCACTCTGGATTCATTCTTTTTTTTTTTTTTTTTTAAGATTTTTTTTATTTATTTGTTAGAGAGAGAGAGAGAGACAGCGAGCACAGGCAGACAGAGGCAGAGGGAGAAGCAGGCTCCCCGCCGAGCAAGGAGCCTGATGTGGGACTCAATCCCAGGACGCTGGGATCATGACCTGAGCCAAAGGCAGCCACTTAACCAACTGAGCCACCCAGGTGTCCCTCATTCTTTATAGTATTTGGGGATTTTCCCTCTGTCATTCTTTGTTGGATCCCTCTTTCTTGGATCCTGTGCCATTTTATTCTTAACGTCTTCATTTACTTCACTGGAGTGTATCCTACAGGAAATTCCTGAGAAACAGTATATGCTTTGTCCTTCCAAGTCCCCAATTTTTTATTACTTTTTAATCCTTTGATTGGCTTATAGTCTTCTAGTTTTGTGGGGTGCTATTTTAAAATGCAGTGCTTTTTTTCCCCCTATTCCTTCTAACGTGACTTGTTTTATTTTTACTTTTGGAAGCTTTTAGGGTCACTTCTTTATCCCTTTTGCTCTGATATTTCATGATATTGTGTTTTGATTTATTTTTCATTTGTTACACTGGGTTTTAGGTGGGCCTCTTCAAAATGGAGGTTTCTAACCTTGGGTGCTTTTTGAAATGTTCTTATTTCTTTAGTAATTTTTTTAATTCTCTTTCAGGAATTCTTATCAGTTGGTTATTGGACTACCCTTATACCTTTATTTTATCTGTGTTTGTGTCATTTCATTTTCATTTTGTTTGCTTGAAGCCTTCTATTGAATTTTTTGTTAGCTGTCTTATTTTTTATCTCCAAGAAGTTTTCTTTGTTCTCTCATTATTCTTTTCTCTTAGCATGCTATTCCTTTTTTGTTTTATGGATATACTTCCTTCTCTTATGTCTTCAAGTATAGTTTTGAAGTTTCATTATTCCCCTTATTATTTCTCTTTTCTTCCATTTCCTTATAGCTGTTTGTCTTGGCTCTCTTTAATATTCATAGTTTTCTTCAAAAATCGGGGATATCATATCTAATAGTATGGCACTAACGAGCTGATTGGAAACTCTTTGCATGGTGCAACTTGTCTCCTGTCTTGCCCTGTGGTATGTTCCTAGATGACTGGCATCCAAGGAATAGGTAGAGCTGGGGGCAAGGATCAGATTGTTCCTTCCGTGGACTTACCATTAACGTTCTGTTTTTAGCTTAGTCCCAAACCTTACCCTTTGCTGTAACTTAAATCTGTAATCCCTGGCTAATAAACTGCTTGGTTCTTGTCTTATTGAGAGAGAGGGACAAGGGACCATCACTCACAATACAGACTTTCAGATAAACCTGTTTTCAGCCTCCTGCATCACTCTTGTCTTTCATAATTTCTGATGACTGCAAATTCTGAGCTTCTCAGTTGTTCTTCTGGGCAAAAACTTTCATTCTTAAGCCTTTTTCTTAAAACGTTTTAGCTTACAGTTTTCTTGTGCTCGTAAGTCAGTTAGCATTCTTTCCACTCCCTATCTCCCTTTATGATCTCTTTGTTTTTGAGGGTTATATATATATTTTTTAATTTTATTCAGTATCATTTTAGTCGGTTCTTTGAAAAAAGAAAAGAAAAACGCATATGTCGGCGTGCCTGGGTGGCTCAGTTGGTTGGGCGCTGCCTACAGCTGGGTCGTGATCCCGGGATCCAGTTCCGCATCGGGCTTCCAGCTCCACAGGGAGTCTGCTTCTCCCTCTGACCTTCTCCCCTCTCGTGTTCTCTCTCACTTTCTCTCTCTCTCAAATAAATAAATAAAATCCTAAAAAAAAAAAAAAATAGAAAAACGCATATGGCAATCTCATATCTTTAAATGTTCTACTTCTTATATTTACAGCCATAAAGAAGCTGGGCATCTGTGGCAATATAACCTGATTAGGTTAAATTCCCAACTAATCCTTTATAATACATTCCTGTCTATTCTAGAGTACTTTTTGCCCTCAAATCATGAATTTATTTAGATAGGTATTACTGCCAAGTATGTTCAGTATGTGTTACTGAGTATGCTTCTGTATGCACATGCAAATGAAGAGACCTCCACAATTAGGTATAGTTTGCTACATCGTAGCATGGGTGGTTGTTATATCATCATTTTTAAAAACCAGGTATTTTAATGGAAAAGTTAAGGTATTGTTGGAATTTGAGGAAACTAGCATTACCAAAGCGATTTTATCAAAATGAAGATTAGTTTTAGGCTGACACAATTTGAATTTCAGCTCTTCAGTTTAACTATCAGCTAGTTAGCTAGTTAGTTTTAGCTTTTAGCTTTAGCTTTTTTAATCGCTCCAGACCTCAGTTTTCTAGTCAGTTCAATGAGAATGATAATTCAGGTGATGAAAATTATCAGTTAATAGCTATTAAGTATTGACATAATGTATGGGACATAATAGGTAGATGCATTATGATACTATTGTTTTTCTTCACTCCTCTTAGCCTTGCTTAACCTTTTCAGTATTTTTCTTATTTTCACCCTAAATAAAACCTGTTATATATATTTTTATATTCTTGATGCCATTTACAAAGTAATTATCTCTAGCCTATTGGAAAACTTGCTATCTTGCTATTTGCTCTAAGTGGAATTAAATAAAGATTGAATTTAAGGCCTTTTTTTGGTTGGCTCATTCAGATGTTACAAGAAGACATGTTTTAAGTTTTCAAGGTTAATATAAATAATTTCAGAATTATTTCATTATTAAAATATAAAATTAGGTATGTATGTTTTGATAGCATATTGCCAGGTTTGATAAAGAGAACTTATTTGCCATTATGAATCTTGAATATTTTTCAAAAATAAAATGATTAATCTTCACATCTGCATTAAAATCAAAAATTAAATATTTTATAAATAATAAGCTTTTAACTAATAAAATGACAGTGATACCCCTTATTGCCTTAACAGTTGATTATGAGCCTCCATTTCTTTTAAACAGCCAAATGCATTGGTGTCCTTGACAAAAGAACAAAGTAAAAGGACTATATTAGCTAGTGTAAGAACATAAAACTGTGCTTTCTTTTGAAATATTTCAGATTTGTCTCTGCAGTTACCCTGAATTATTTTGTACATCAAAGAGGCCTAAATACATGAAGGAGGATAAGAAATTTAAAAAGAGAATGAAATGAGAATCAGTTCTGGGATTTTAAAGTTTACATTGAAAATATTTGTGTGTAGTACAAATATAAAGGTGTCCTTTTCCATCATAGCTTGACTTGATATCTTAAAATGTGTGTTTCTTTTAGGAATCACAGTGCATTGATAACGAGTGTAGTCCCTGGGGATTATGATGGAGATTCACAAATGGATGTCCTTCTGACATATCTTCCCAAAAATCATGCCAGCAGTGAAGTGGGAGCTGTTATCTTCTGGGGACAAAATCAAACATTAGGTGAATTTGTTTTTTAAGAGTTTTTAATATTTATCACTGGATATTAAAGGAAGAATATGCCCACTATTCCTAGGTAAATATAACAAAAATACTGTTCTGAAATCAGTTCAGTAATGAATTTCTTAAGAGTCAGTAATTGTCTGTAAAAACATTTTTAAAGTCAAATTTCTGATTTTCTTTTTTCAGTCAGGGGCTAGTCTGAGATCAGTTCTAGAGAACTCTTGCTATCTTAGGAAGGGAGTGATTTATTAAAGGGTTTAAGGCCTATAGAATCATTGGGATTGCTAAAGAACAGACTCTGGGTTGAACTTTCAGGAACAATCCCCAGAGCCACCAAGGAAGGCTTTTTACTATCAGAACACTGCCAGTTGCACAGCAGCTGCTAGAATGACACTGTCTGCTATGACCCTCACCAGCCAGATGGATGCTCTGCACCCTGCCTCTTGATACTCACAAATTCAGTGATCAGACACTGAAGTGGAACTACTGCCTTCCAAAATTCAGTGTATCTGATTGGCAAGGCTCACATTTTATTCAGAATCTCAGATGCAGGGATATGTGAGAAATGCTATTTTGGGTTTCTGGTCTTCCCATTACAGGAAAACACAAAAAGGTTGGAATAGAGCTTGAGAGTCTACCCCAAAACCTTCAAGACTTACCTGAAAAGCCAATTACTTATACCTAAATAGATAACTTTGTTCATGGAGCCAGATTTCTCAAGGCAGGGTGGAAGGGATGCAGTTGTGTTTTCTGTAACATTTGAGAAGATAAGTAGTAGTAGTCTCAGTACTTCAAATTCATTCAGTCAGTAAATATCTAAAGAAATAACACCCTGGAAGAAGCATTTCATGTATGTAAGCATGGACATTTTAGAGTCAAGTAGTTTTGTGCATATTGTCAATTGCTCCAGTGCTAAATTGTATTTAAAGAAGACTCACCTAGGAGGTTTTTAGATTGAAGCCTCTAAAGAAAGTTATCGTAATGATGGTCTTAACTATAGAATTAACCCCAGTATTTTGTCTTTACAAACTTGGTGTCCATTTAAGTTAGATTTACAGTGTCTTGTTAATAGTAGTAGTTGAGGGACGCCTGGGTGGCTCAGTTGGTTAAGCGGCTGCCTTCGGCTCAGGTCATGATCCCAGCGTCCTGGGATCGAGTCCCACATCGGGCTCTTGCTCGGCAGTGAGCCTGCTTCTCCCTCTCTCTCTGCCTGTGCTTGCTCTCTCTCTCTCTCTCTGACAAATAAATAAATAAAATCTTTAAAAAAAAAAAAAGAATATGCACGGTCCCGTGCTCAGAGTCGTGGATCCCAAGGAGAGAGGAGCCCCTCCCCCACTTTATAAAAAAAAAATAGTAGTAGTTGAAAGTAATTACAGATGAATTTTGAAAAGAATAGATATTTTACCCCAAGTGTAGATATCAAATTTAATATAAAGTACCTGCTAATTTATATATTTTCTTTCTATGCAGATCCTAATAATATGACTGTACTCAATAGAACTTTTCAAGATGAACCACTAATTATGGAGTAAGTATGTGCTTGCTTCCCTTTAAATGATTTTAAACTTAAAAACATAAAATTCCTCACATAAGAGACCATTTTGCAAAGTAGCATTGACACTAAATTTATTCCCGCTTTGAAACTGATAGAGTCTTATACTCTTGACTGCATGATATTTACTTGCCATGATGGAGAAAAGAAAAAAATGAAATTCAGGGGGTGCCTGGGTGGCTCAGTGGGTTAAAGCTTCTGCCTTTGGCTCAGGTCATGATCTCAGAGTCCTGGGATTGAGCCCCACGTCAGGCTCTCTGCTCAGCAGGAAGCCTGCTTCTCCCTCTCCCACTCCCCCTGCTTGTGTTCCCTATCTTGCTGTGTCTCTCTTTGTCAAATAATAAATAAAATCTAAAAAAAAAAAAAAAAAAAAGGAAAGATTTAAAAAATGATATATTAGGTCGATTTACTTGTTAACCATTTACAGGGTGAATTGGTTTGTAGAAAGATAAGAAATTACTTAAGAAACAGTTTAAAAAAATATTTAAGTCCCTCTGCTCAGCAGGGAGCCAGCTTCCCCCCACTCTCTCTCTCTCTGCCTGCCTCTCTGCTTACTTGTGATCTCTGCCTGTCAAAAAAATAAATAAAATCTTTAAGAGAAAAATGAAATTCAGTATTTTAGAAAGAGGGAGAAATTTGTCTTTTTGTTTCAGTAGCTTTCAATGCGTCCATTATGGATCTATGTTGACTGTAGCCGTGTCATTACTCAAAGAATTAAGGTAACTGTTTCAGGGTAATGCTATTAGCACTTGATTGACAAATATGAATGGTATGGGCTTTTCTGCAGAGATTTAGAAGAATGTCTGTATTAAGGAGAAACTTACCTTTTTTTAAAGCTCTTCTTTAGTGTTAATCATGTACTTCTCAAATATACACATGTACTAG
This sequence comes from Taxidea taxus jeffersonii, assembly GCA_003697995.1. Taxonomy (NCBI): domain Eukaryota; kingdom Metazoa; phylum Chordata; class Mammalia; order Carnivora; family Mustelidae; genus Taxidea; species Taxidea taxus. The sequence continues at coordinate 55,112 of RCUC01127293.1, read as the reverse complement.
ATTAAGTGTAATCCAAATTCCTGTCAAGGCTTTTGGTACTGATACAGAGATCATTTGGGGAGCTAAAGCAGTATACAGCATCTTTCTTGTTTCCATTGCTGCCTCTCATTCAGTTATTAAAATAGTAATCATACATCAGTAGGTCAGTGGCCATTTGAAGTCTGAACTGTAAATCCATGGATTGATCACCTTAAAGGCCCTCAGCTTAATTGCTTTCATAGTTGTGTATTTTTTCATTCTTGTTGCAGCACTTAATGAACAGTATGAATGTTTACACCAGCTGGGGATTATTTTTGTGAGTTATTTCTCCTAAGCCCATCTAACTACATTGGTTGGGTCTGAAATATGTGCTGTCTTCTTACCACTCAGGGATAGGTGAGGTTATGCAGAAACTACAGACAGCCCTAAAATTTCACAACAAGAGTCCATTTCTTGCTTACACTGCCTGTCCAGTGTGAGTCTGTGGTAGGCTCAACTCTGTGCCATCAGTCAGGTGCCAGAGGCCCCATCAACCTTGGGGCTGGACCACCTGAAACACATGGTCTTCTCATTGCCACCACAAGCTGAAACCAGGCTGGATGGTCCAGTAATAAATAATAAACCTTTTTGCCTAGAAGTAATACGTGTCTTACACTTCTGCTAACATTTTATTGACTACAGCAGAAACTGGTGAGAACTGTGATGTCGACCACACCTCCCAAAGGTTATTTTCCTTTTAAAGCTAGAACATGAGAATTTTATGAAATAGCTGCTTAATGTTTTTAATGTTTTCTTTTCAGCTTCAATGGTGATTTAATTCCTGATGTATTTGGTATTACAAATGAATCCAGCCAGCCACAGATACTATTGGGAGGGTGAGTAAATATGATTATAACCATGTCATTAATTGTACTTATTGCTGCTACAGAATCTGTGTGCCTATGTGAACTGATTGCTTTAACCATTAGGAGAAAACTCACCTCATTGGAAATCCTTGCTCCTAAAGATTTTTAAAAGGGCATTTGGTTGTCAAATAGGCTTTCTCAAACAGTTTGGCATTTGATCTGCAAATGCTATCTAGGTAAAACTGGCTAAATCCATTTATCTCCTTGGAAATTAAAGATATAAACTTATAGTTCCCCATTTGAATATTGGTTCATTAGATGTTTTTTAAGAAAAATTTAATTAAAAAGATGCCTGCAGTCTTGATTGAATTCTCCACCTTAGTCCTGTTTGCTCCAAGACTTTTACTGATAAGCCTATTCCTTCTCCCTTTTATTTGTTCAATGAGCAATCAATATTTGCCTGAGAATGTAAACACTCCTTCTCTGTGCTCTGGAAACTTTGTGTTCTTTATCTTTGACCAATATGTGCTAGGATTCTCTTACTACCCATGGCGTGCCACTCTTTCAAAAAACTTTGGAATCTTGGAATTCAAAGATATAATTCCTCTAGACTTAAATAGAACTGGCCTCCCAACTTTTATAGCAAGTTACTTTTCATGAGATGCCTTTAGCTTGGTTAATTTTTTCTTTGTCTGATAAGACAGAAGTTTAGTTCAGAAGTACGGAACATGGGGCACCTGGGTGGTCCAGTCAATTAAGTGTCAGACTCCTGATTTCAGCTTAGGTCATGATCTCATGAGTAGTGGGATAGAGACCCACATCAGGTTCCACCATCGGTGAGTCTACTGGAGAGTCTCCCTCTGCTCCTCCCCCCATTTGCACGCACATGTGTGTATCCATGCGAGCGAGCTCTCTCTCGCTCTCTCATAATAAATCTTTGGGGAAAAAAGAGTACAGAACGCATTTACTTGTTTGACTTTCCAACAAGTACAGTGAACTACCTTTATTAATAATCTGTCTTCCCCAGGTGTTTGGAAATCTAATGAATTTCTTTCCTGTGTTTTGGAAAAGTCATATATTTTTATATTTACCTTTTGAAATGTGATTCACAGCCCATAGATGAGTAAATTGTCAAAATTTAAGGTATTATGAGAAGAAACTGTCACATTTCCTGTCACTTTTTCTGGGGGTTTTCGATAAAGAATATGGGTATTTTAACGCTGGTGATAGTGATCTATGAGGGGCTTACTGTGAATCTTGAATGACAAACCTAGTTTTTCTCCCCAGTATTTGAAAAATATCTGAAAGAGAGCCCTGCATTCAAGACCAATTGGATGGAGATCTTGCTTTGCCCTTGTGGCCCTGTCTAAGCAGAACGGAGTATGGGTGGGGTTGGAGGAAGGCACAGGTCACTCCTGCCACTACCAGTCCTACTTGTTTGCCTTGGGCTGGGACTATTCAGGAAACTTTTTGTTTCCTATCTTTAATGGCATACATGGGGTGGGGGTGGGGTGCCTGGCTGTCTGATTTGGAAGAGCATGCAACTCTTGATCTTGGGGTCATGAGTTCAGTCCCCCCAGGTTAGGTGTAGAGATTACATAAATAAATAAAAACTCAGGGCACCTGGTCCCTCAGTTGGCTGAGCATCTGACTCTTGGTTTTGGCTCAGGTCATGATATCAGGGTCACAGGGTCTGGCTCCATGCTCACCAAGAAGGTGGCTTGAGAGTCTCTCTCTGCCTCTCCCTCTGCCCTTACCCCTGCCACGCTCATCTGTGTGCACTCTCTCTTTCTCAAATAAATACATAAATCTTTAAAAATAAATAAATAAAAACTTGAAAATAAATAAATAAATAAAGGCATACATACATGTGATTGAGAACATGATGGTGACTTCTGGCCTGCTTTATTTCACGGTAATCTCCACTTTAGTCAAAGAAATACTTGGAATACTTTTAATATGTAATTTGACCTTTAGAAATTAAAACTATTGAAACAGCTATCATTAATTCAGAGAGTAAAATTTCTAATACCTTTATGGGTTTTCTCCTTAATCTACAAGAAAACTATTGAGAGTATCATGTGATAGTGTCATAGCTTATTGTTCTGAATTCTGCATTGGATTTTTTTCTCTGATGCTTACTGAAAAACAATAGCTTTAAGAACTTATTATGCCTAGAGGCATATTCACTTTTATTTTTTAGACATTATATTTTGGTATATTTCAGTATATTGGAGTAATATTCTGGTATTTTATTATTCTCATTTAAACTTTCATTTACAGATTAAACAGTAATAGTTAATTGTATTGTAAGTAACAAGTTTGTATACAAGATTTATTCTGATGCCAGTTTAAAAAATGAAATTACATTTCATTTTACATTACATGCGGCACCTGGGTGGCTCAGCGGTTAAAGCCTCTGCCTTTGGCTCAGGTCATGATCCCGGGGTCCTTGGATCAAGCCCCGCATCGGGCTCTCTGCTCTGCGGGGAGCCTGCTTCCTCCTCTCTCTGTCTGTCTGCCTCTCTGCCTACTTGTAATCTCTGTCTGTCAAATAAATAAATAAAATTTAAAAAAATAAAATAAAATAAATAAGAAATGAAATTACATAAACTGGCAGAAAAGAATTCCTGTCCATAGCATTGCTAGGATAACTATAGCCTAGCAATATCATGATTCCAGACAACAGAAAGCTTAATATGTCCCTATGGGAGCAAGCATTAATGTGTTACTAAAATAAGAAAAATGTATTTAGGCCATATCACTTTTACAAGCTACAGACATATGTACTGGTACATAAGTAAAAAAGCCATCAGCATTGACATTTTGGACTACTAATGAGACCTTGACTGGCAGCCCAGTCTTATTTATCAAGAAACCTAACCTACGTTTTGCAACTTATATATTGTGCTTTATGGGCATGGCAGACCCAAGATTATCTTAAATTTAATTGAATTTTGCCAGAACCTTAATTTTATGGGAAATTTGCAATGATCTTTAAATAGAATACTAAATGCTCCCATAGGATTGTGCTGAAAAGCCCACAGCCATAACCCGGTCCAATGCCGGCATGGAAATAGGAGATTGCCCACAAATAAAACTAGCATGACTGATTTGGCTGGAGTAAGTGTACACATGGTCAGTCTAAGCAGGCAGTGGTAATAGGCAGAAGGATTTTTAATTGGTACAGTGGGGGCTATCTAGCAGGGAAAGAAGAGTACTAAATCTACTTGGGTTCCAGAGATAATTGAACTATGTTAAATGGTCAAAGGTGATGCTTCAGTTTGTGTCTCAACCTCACTTTATAATGACTTGAAATAATGTAATCATGTGCCCCGTTACTTAGAAATAACACCTAGCCATTAATGTTAGAGGAGCTTTTGCATGTGAGGTTATCATTAATGAGCATTTTCTATAAAAGGGAATTTGAAACTGATGTTGCATAAGCATTCAGAATAATTATTATTGAAGTGAAAGCATTTGTACCTGTAATTTTAATCAAAGCCAAATATAATATTGGTCTGTTCAAATTTCTGTGACTCATACTGAGTTCAGACATATTTCTGGTTCAGACCCAAGTTGTATACTTGGGAATATTAATGTAGGTATGTAATAGATAACTGCTTTGACATATACTCCATTTACTTCACAAATGGTTGCATAAAAATTTTGAATGAATATTAATGGCACTGAAAGCAGCCATTTTTAACTGTTAGTTATATGGATGGATATTTTTCTCCACTGCCAAAAAAAATATTTATCTACTATTTATTTATTTGTTTTTTAATTTTATTTCTGCTATTGACTATAGCTATCATTACAATGGAACAGAAAATTATGTGATTTCAAAATGTAGAACCAAAAGTTTTTTTAACTTTTTTTTATGTTCATTTAGCCAGTATATTGTACATCATTAGTTTTTGATACAGTGTTCAACCATTTGTTAGATGCATATACACCCAGTGCTCATCACCACACATGCCCACCTTAATACTCATTACCCAGTTACCCCAGCTACCCAGCCTGCTCCCTTCTGCAACCTCAGTTTGGTTCCCAGAGTCCAGAGTCTCTCATGGTTTGTCTCCCTCTCTGATTTCTTCCCATTCAGTTTTCCCTCCCTTCCCCTTCCCCTGTGGTCCTCCACTATTCCATATGTTCCATGTATGAGTGAAACCGTATGATAATTGTCTTTCTCTTCTTGACTTATTTCACTTAGTATCTTTTATTTAAATATAGTTAGTTACTCTCAATCCAAGAGGCATAAGTCCCTATTTTTCCAGGTAAACTTTTCTTTTCTCACTTCAAAACCATAACTGATTTATTTAATCACCCTTCATGTATATTGCTGATTTTGTTAGTTTGCTAATGCAATACAGAAAATGTTGCAAATATGTGTCTTAATGAAATAATGATATGATATTGTGTAACTTAAATCTATTATTTAGAAAAAATAAGAAAATTATAGATTTATAACACCAAAAGGATGAAATACTCATCAAAGTAGTTTATAACTTTGTAATCAGCATTAGTATTCATAATCTTAGCAAAAAAGGTGGCTTGAGATGATTCATATTTTCTGATATGAGAATACTAGAATTCCCCTATTAGCCTTTTCCCCTCTCACCTTATATACCATTTATATTTGGAACATTGTTGTTTAAAGGAATCTATTAGAACCTGAGAAATTAGGTTTTTATTAGTATTTCCATAGAAACAATACAGCAGTTTTCTAACTTTTCTATATTCCTAAAGAAATTTTCCTATTGTAGATAAATTATTTTATTTTACCATTGTTTCTCATCTAAACCTTTTTCTTTTCAAAATTAAGCCACAGAAATAGTGAAAAGCTTTAGCAGATGACTAAATTGAATATGATGTAATTATTTCGAATGGCATGTTACTTAAGGATCTGTACTTTTATTTTTTTAAGATTTTATTTATTTATTTGACAGAGAGGGAGACAGTGAGAGAGGGAACACAAGCAGGGGGAATGGGAGAGGGAGAAGCAGACTTCGAAACCGTGGAGCAAGGAGCCTAGCGTGGGGCTTGATCCAAGGACTCTGGGATCATGACCTGAGCTAAAAGCAGACATTTAATGACTGAGCCACCCAGGCACCCCGAGATCTCTAATTTTATTTCCTGGAGTTCCACCAGGAACTTTTGAGGGGTCAAATGACCTACAATTCCCTGGTGATTGATTATACTGCTTTGTTATAGGTATTGGTTGGCAGTATTGTATGTAAGTGAATTTTTGCTTATTTGTAAGTGAATGATTTAAGATGTTATTATTAAAATTAGTCAACTTTGCCTTTAGTTAAATCTAAAATTTTTATATATATTCTTTGTAGTAATCATTTGGAAAGATACCAACTTTTTTAAGAAACACATAGTTTTGTAGTTTCTATGCAAAGAAATTTGATAGTAACATTTCATTGTGAATATTGTTGATATTTTAAAATGTCTTGGATTCCGCCTATTTTTGTTAGCATATGTCAAGTTTTTGTTTCCTTCTTTGAGGGCAGACATTTTTTAATTTCATTACTACTTGCATATATATTGAAAAAAGTCAATTTTAAAAGAAGCATAGAATATACTGAACTGTACAGTTAAAAATGATGGCGATGGGGGCACCTGAGTGGTAAGGATATGGCTGAAAGAAATCTCCACATTTTCTCCTGTGAACATAAGATCTGTGAACATAAGATCTGTCTTCTCTGAGGCTTGGGATTGGATGGTAAGGGAAGAGAAGAAAGAAAACGTTAAAGAAGACTGTTTGGTTTTTTAAATATCTACTGAGTGACACTAGGCTTGACATGTTATATCACTTGACTCATATATTTTCTCACAGCAGATAGCTTATGTGGGTAAAGAGGCTCTCTGAAGGAGGTTGCTTAGAGAGGCTAATTCAAAGGTAAAGTGACCACTACAAGTGCTCAGAATTTATAAATAAATGGTAGATCTGGGTTTGAATCCTGGTCTTTCCAGTTCAAAAGCCTGTACCTTTTTTTTTTTTTTTTGAATTTTATTTATTGTTAGAGAGAGAGAGAGAGCACAAGCAGGGGAGCAGCAGGCAGAGGGAGAAGCAGGCCTCCCACTGAGCAAGGAGCCTGATGTGGAACTGGATCCCAGGACCCTGGGATCATGACCTGAGCTGAAAGCAGAGGCTTAACAGACTGAGCCACTCAGGCATCCCTAAAGCCTGACTCTTGCCTTCATTTCTGTATAGCTGTTACCATTGCTATAGTCACAGAGGGCCTTTGGTGGTGCTGCAAACGTGGCTAGCTGGGCCTTCTCATAGCATAGTGGCTGTTTTACAAGAAGGAACTTTCTAAGGTAGGTAGAAGCTATAGCTGTCTTCCAGGTGCAATTCTAGAAGTTAAACAGCATCACTTGACTTCTATTGCATTCTATTGGTCAAAACAGATCAAAGAACTAGCAAATATTCAAGGGAAATCATGGAGGATTATAGAGTCTCCCTATGGATGTGGGCATGGCAGAATTAAAACACAAAAGAGCATATACGATGGGAAATAATGTGGCCATCTTTGGAAACACATCACAGTAGTCTGTGTTTATGTACTTTACCATGAATGAAGATCTACCAAGAAATATGCAAACAGATCATTTAGTAAATCAGGTTTCGTAGTACTCCTACCTAAAGCTGATGTGCCTGTATGTCCAGTATTTCTACTTCTTAATACCTATGTCTCTTAAGATAAAGGTTGGCTGCACAAGGGAGCATTTTGATCCACAGTGAGATATTCTGATTTCAGATGTGGTAGACTAAGGTTGTGGTAATAATGACAGCTTTTGTTTTAATGACTTTGCCTTTTCCATTCCCTAGCAGTTGTAAAAAATCTGTTACTGTTCGGAGAGAGCCCTGTGACAGCAGACCAAAAAGCATCCATAATAAACACCAAATTCCTGTAGCAGACCTTTAAGCTTTTCATAGTACTCTAGCACTAGAACACAACATTAACTGGAAAGAGGGTACCTTTCATCCCAATGTAGTTTTGGGTGATGACAGTGATTATTATATATGTGACTAGAATGTTCACTAGGACTACCAAACCTGTGGATAAAACTTTTACATAATTTCCTTCATATTTGATATGCATTTTTCAATCATATAGCTGAAAGCTTTTGTCAAATCATACCAAAAAAAATTCCATTTAAAGTAAAGGATCTTATTATGTCTTATGGAATGTTTATTCTCTTTCTCTTAATAAAAAATAGGGGCATCTGGGTGGCTCAGTTGGTTAAGTGTCTGCCTTCGGCTCAGGTCATGATCCTGGAGTTCCAGAATCAAACTCCACATCAGGCTCTCTGCTAAGCAGGAGTCTGCTTCTCCCTCTGCCCTTTACCCTGCTCGTGTTCTCTCTCTCTCTTTCTCACTCTGTCTCTCTCTCATATAAGTAAATAAAATCTTTTTAAAAAATAAATAATAAATTTACCTGCTGCTCCTTAGCCAGAAAATTTTTTATAGTCTATACCTTTCTCACTTATAATACTCATAGGAAAATTTTCTTCTGTGTAAAGAAATAAAAAAGTGTTCTCATTTTTATACCCTTTTAAAAAAACTTTTTGTACTCGGTTTTTATTGAATTACTTCAAAAGCCAGATAGCTGAGATCAATATTCATTCACATTTAATGAAGAACTATTGTCTTTTATCATACTTCTTATATTATAAATTATTTTACCTGCATTACATTGCTGTAAGTTGATAAACAGCATGTTCCTTTACTACCTTCTTTTTTATAAAAATAGATAAATTTTATAAAAACTGTTATTTTAACCTTGACTGCTTTTAGTAATCTACCCCACAATACATATTCTGTACTTTTCTCAGCAATTTTTATGATATTCCTGAAAGACACATTAACACATATATTTGAATTGAGAGACTGAAGTCAAACTCTGAGAGAAAATGGCATCATTTGGAGATTGGTTTGACAATGAGAACTGGCTTTGCTAATTGGATTATATGGCAGACATTTTTCATACATACCATGAGTTAAATCAGCAGCTCTAATATTATTTTACTTTTATTATGAAAAATTTTAAAGGTACGCAGAGGTGTAGAGAATGGGATAATTAATTTCTGTATAATATACCTATCAGCCAGCTATAGTTAACTTACCAACTCTTACCAGTCTTCTTTCTTTCATATCTTTCCCCTCATTTTTCTCCTCTGACCCACACCCAATATGTTTTTAGTCTATAAATACTTCAATATGTATCTCTAAAATATCTCTAATAAAGATTTTAAAAATACATAATCACAGGGGCACCTGGGTGGCTCAGTGGGTTAAAGCCTCTGCCTTCGGCTCAGGTCATAATCTCAGAGTCCTGAGATAAAGCCCTGCATTGCGTGCTCTGCTTGGCAGGGAGCCTCCTTCCCCCTCTCTCTCTGCCTGCCTCTCTGCTTACTTGTGATCTTACTCTCTCTGTCAAATAAACAAATACAATTTTTTAAAAAATGCATTTCTAATAATTGTACACTAAGAGTTAAAATAATTCAACTTCAAAGAGATTTTTTTTTTAAGATTTATTTATTTCAAAGAGAGATTGGGAGGGAGAGCACACAGAGAGAAGCAGACTTCCCACTGAGCAGAAAGCCTGATGCTGGGTTCCATCCCAGGACACTAACTGAGATCATAACCTGAGCCAAAGGCAGATGCTCAACCAACTGAGCCACCCAGGTGCCTGAAAAGAGATTTCTCTTAATACTTGAATATATATATGGTAGTCTGGATGATCCCAGGGTCCTGGGAACAAGCCCTACATTGGGCCTCCTGCTCAGTGGGGAGCCTGCTTCTCCATCTCCTCCCTGCTCGTGCTGTCTCTCACTATCTCTGTCCCTATCTTTGTTTTTCTCAAACTTGAATATGTAAACAAAACTAATTTATATACCAATATTAATCTATATATTAATTTGTAGCATGCATTTCTTTGGAAACATGATAAAGTGACCACTACAACCAGTAAACAAATTTCAGATGTAAAAACATTGCATATCATGATAAAGTTCTGTAAGAAAAATGTAATATAAGTACAAGGTCAGTGAAAAAGGGAAAGATATACAAGTAAAAAATACCTCATTCATACATATTTTTCTTAAAGTCTGCTATAATTAACATCAGTGTTTTATTAATTTTAAGCATACAGTATAATCATTTGATAATTCTTTTTATTTTTCTTTTTCTTAATTAACATATAATGTATTATTTGTTTCAGGGGTACAGGTCTGTGATTCATCAGTCTTGCACAATTCACATCACTCACCATAGCACACACCCTCCCAGTGTCCATCACCCAGCCACCCCGTCCCTCCCACCCTCATCCCCTCCAGCAATCCTCAGGTTTTTCCTGAGATTAAGAGTCACTTATGGTTTGTCTCCCTCTCTGGTTTTCTCTTGTTTCATTTTTCCCTCCCTTCCCCTACGATCCTCTGTCTTGTTTCTCAAATTCCTCATATCAGTGAGATCATATGATACTTGTCTTTCTCTAATTGACTTATTTCACTTAGCATAATTACCCTCTGGTTCCATCCATCTTGCAAATGGCAAGATTTCTTTTTCTTGATGGCTACATAGTATTTCATTGTATATATACCGCATCTTCTTTATCCATCCATCTGTTGATGGACATCTAGGTACTTTCCATAGTTTGCCTATTGTGCTAGATTTAGAGTATATTTTGATCTATTAGAAGAAGTTGTATCCCATAATTTTTTAGAAGAAAAAACCCTATGTGTATACGAAAGATAAAGTTAGATACAATGAAGGATAAAATATGACTATAATAATAAAGGTTCAAAAAGGTATTTTTTAAAACAGGTATTGTTAAGATAAACTAGTTAAAAAAACGTTAGAAGAGGAAAGAGTAAAATTTTAAAAATTAGAATAAGAAAAAAATAAAATTAAAAAAATTTAATTAACTTTGCAAGACTAAAGAATCATGGGGAGAAAACCATGAATTCCATGCTTTGCTTTCCCCTCCTCTAGAATTCTGCTCTTCTCCTTGATCAGTAAGCTTGGTCTTGGCTGGATTTCTTGCTGATCTTCTGGGGGATGGATTTCTTGCTGAACTTCTGAGGGAGGAGCATGTTGTAGTGATTCTCAAGTGTCTTTGCCTGAGGTGGAATTGCACCGCCCTTGCCAAGGGCCAGGCTAAGTAATCTGCTCCGGTTTGCTCTCAGGAGCTTTTGTTCCCTAAACACTTTGTGTAGAGCTCTGGAGGATGGGGATGAAAATGGCAGCCTCCCAGTCTCCTGCCCGGAGGAGCCAAGAGCTCGGGGCCCCACTCCTCAGTGCACCCTGGGAAAAAAGAGAAAAGCTCTCAATCACTACCATCCCCCTGGTCTCCGGCTGTGCTCCAAGCTCACCCGGCCTGTGACTGAGCATTTCTGTCTCTGGCACACAGCCCTGTTTAGAGTCTCCAAACCCAGCAGATCCCTGCCACTCTTCCAGGGGGGTGTCCCCAGATCTGCCACTTGTGGGGTCCCTGCTCAAAGAGCAGTGTCCTGACTGTACCACAGATCAAAGTTTAAGGTAATCCCAAACTGAAAGCTCACTCCTCTGCTCTGTCTCTATAGCCCACTACCCCGCTCTAATACCTGCGAGCTCTGCTACACTCAGACACCTTCGATCCTCCTGTGACCCCATGGGACCTGAGACCACACTGTCCCCGAGAGGGTTCCACCCCGGCTTAGCCTCTGGAGGATGTCCCTCAGTGGAGCAGACTTCTAAAAATTCAGATTTTGTGCTCCATTGCTCTGCTGCTCGCTGGGAGCCGGCCCTTCCCCCCACGGTTTGTCTTCCCTTCGCTTTGGATTCACTTCTCCACAGGTCCTACCTTTCAGAAAGTGGTCAATTTTCTGTTTCTAGAATTGCTGCTCTTTTCTTCAGTCTCCTGTCAGATTTGTAGGTGTTCGGAATTGTTTGATAACTATCTAGCTGAACTCCTGCTACCTGATGTAGTCACAGCCTGCAACTCCTCCACCCTCTTCTGCCTTGGATTCACTTCTCTGCATGGCCTACCTTCCAGAAAGTGGTTGCTTTTCTGTTCATAGAATTGCTGCTATTCTTTTCGATCTCCTTTGAGTTTGTAGGTGTTTAGAATGGTTTGATAACTCTCTAGGTGAATTCCTGGCACCAGACGAAATTTAGGTCTCCTACTCCTCTGCCATCTTTGAAACTCCCTCATTTGACTATTCTATACCTTACTCGGTGCTCATCAAGACAAGTGTAATCCTCTTCACCTATTTTACCCATTCCCCTTCCACCTCCCCTCTGGTAAGCATCAGTTCTTCATACTTAAGAGACTGGTTTTTTAATTTATCCCCCTTTCTTTCCCTTATTCTTTGATTTCTTTCTTAAATTCCACATATGAATAAAATCATGGTATCTGTCTTTCTCTAAGTGCTTATTTTGCTTAACATTATACTCTCTAGATTCATCCATGTTGATGCAATAGACAAGATTTCATTCTTTCCTATGGCTTTTTTAAGACCGAATAATATTCCTTTTTGTGTTTGCATGTATTCACTATATCTTCTTTATCCATTCATTTATCAATGGACACTTGAGCTGCTTCCATAATTTGGCTATTGTAAATAATTCTGCAATAAATGCAATAAATTGCCTATATCTTTTCAAATTAGTGTTTTGAGTGTTGCAATAAATTGCCTATATCTTTTCAAATTCTTTGGGCAAATACCCACTAATGCAATTATGAGTAGTTCTAATTTAATTTTTGAGGAACCACCATACTGTTTTCCACAATGGTTGCATCTGTTGTATTCTCACCAAGAGTACACGTTCTTGCTAGCACTTGCTTCTTGTGTTGTTTTTGCCATTTTGAGAGGTGTGAACTAATAACTTATTGTAGTTTTGATTTGCATTTCCCCGATCATGAGTGATGTTGAGCATCTTTTCATGTGTCTGTTGACCATATGGATGTCTTCTTTGGAGAAATGAGTATTCATGTCACTGGATTATTTTTTCTTTTTTGGTATTGAGTTGTATAAGTTATTGATATACTTTTACTTATTAACCCTTCATTAGCTATGTCATTTGCAAATATCTTCTCCCATTCAGTAGGTTATCATGTAGTTTTGTTGATTGTTTCCTTTGCTTTGGCAATAGCTTTTTACTCTAATGTAGGTACAAGAGTTTATTTTTGCTTTTGTTCCTTGCCTCAAGAGACATATCTTGAGAAATATTCCTATGATCAATGCCAGAGAAAATACTGCCTGTGCTCTATTCTAGGATTTTTATGGTTTCAGGTCTCATATTTAGGTCCTTAATGCATTCGAGATTATTTTTGTGTATGATATAAGTAAGTGATACAGTTTCATTTTTATTTCATATAACTGTCTAGTTTTCCCAAAACCATTTCTTTTTCCATTGGATATTATTTCCTGCTTTGTTAAGGATTAATTGATGACTTAATCATGGTTTTCTTTCTGGGCTTTCTATTCTGTTCTGTTGATCTGTGTGTCTCTTTCTGTGCCAGTATCATATTATATTAATTACTGCAGGTTTCTGGTGTAACTTGAAATCTGGACTTATGATGCCTCCAGCCTTGTTTTTCTATTGCAAGACTGCTTTGGCTATTTGTGGTCTTTTGTGGTTCCATACAAATTTAAGATTTTTTCTAGTTCAGTGAAAAATGCTGTTGGTATTTTGATAGGGATTGGATTAAATGTGTAGATTGCCTTAGGCATTATGGACATTATAATAATATCGGTCTTTCCAATCCATGAACATAGATTGTCTTTCCACTTGTTTGTATTGTCTTTAATTTCTTTCATCAGTGTTTTATAGTTTTCAGAGTACAGGTCTTTCACCTCACTGGTTGAGTTATTCCTAGGTATTTTATTGGTTTTGTTACAGTTGTAATTTGGATTATTTTCATAGTTTCTCTTTCTGCTACTTCATTATTAGTGTATAGAAATGCAACAGATTTCGGGACGCCTGGGTGGCTCAGTTGGTTAAGCCGCTGCCTTCGGCTCAGGTCATGATCCCAGCATCCTGGGATCGAGTCCCACATCGGGCTCCTTGCTCGGCAGGGAGCCTGCCTCTCCCTCTGCCTCTGCCTGTGCTCACTCTCGCTCTCTCTCTCTCTGACAAATAAAAAAAAAAAAAAACCTTTAAAAAAAAAAAAAAGAAATGCAACAGATTTCTGTGCATTGATTTTGTATCCTGCAAGTTTACTGAATTGATTTGTCAGTTTTAGTAGTGTTTGCTGGAGTCTGGCGTTTTCTATGTATAGTATCGTGTCATCTGCAAATAGTGCAAGTTTTACTTCTTCCCTACCAATTTGGATGCCTTTTATTCCTATATGTTGTTTGACTGCTGTGGCGAAGACATCTACTACTATGTTGAATAAAAGTGGTGAGAGTAGACTTCCTTGTCTTACTCCTGACCACAGGGGGAAAGCTCTTTTTTTACTTGTTTATTTGTTTGTTCTTTACCTTTTCGTATGATGTTAGCTATGGGTTTTTCATGTATGGCCTTTATTATGTTAAGCTATGTTCCCTCTAAACTCCTTTGTTGAGGGATTTTATCATGAATGAATGTTGGACCTTGTCAAATGCTTTTTATTTATCTATTGAAATGGTCATAGGGCTTTTATCCTTTCTCTTCTTTTTTTGTTTTAAGATTTTATGTATTTATTTATTTATTTGAAACAGAGACCGAGAGTATAAGTGGGGGATGAAGGGGGAGGGTGGAGAGGAGCAGAGAGAAAATGAGAGGGACAAGCAGACTCCCTGCTGAGTGCAGAGCCCAACTCAGGGCTCAATCCCAGGACCCTGAAATCATGACCTGAGCTGAAGTCAGAAGCTTAACTGACTGAGCCACCCAAGAACCCCTATCCTTTCTCTTATTAATGCGAGGTATCACTTTGCAAATATTGAAACACTTTTACATCCCAGGAAAAATCACAGTTGGTCATGGTGAATGAATTTTTTTTAATATGCTCTTTGATTCAGTTTGCTAATGTTTTGTTGAGGAATTTTGCATGTATATTCATCAGAGATATTGGCCTATAGGTCTTTTTTTTTGAGTTTTTATTTAATTCCAGTTACATACATACATACAGTACAATATTAGTTTCAAGTGTGCAATATAGTGATATAACACTTCATGTATCACCCAATGCTCATCGCAGCTACACTCCTTATTCCCGATCACCTATTTAACCCATCACCTCACCCACCTACCTTCTGGTAATCATTACATTATTCTCTATACTTAAGAATCTATTTCTTGGGCTCCTGTGTGGCTCAGTCAGTTAAGCGGCTATCTTTGGCTCCAGTTCATGATCCCAGGTCCTGGAATTGAGCCCCACATTGGGTTCCTTGCTTAGCAGAGAGTCTGCTTCTTCCTCTGTCTGCCACTTCCCCTGCTTGTGCTTGCTCTCCCCCCACCACGTGTCAAATAAATAAATAAATAATATCTTTTTTTAAAAAAAGTCTGTCTCTTGGTTTGCCTCTCTTTTTTCCCTTTTGCTCATTTGTTTCTTAAATGCCACATATGAGAGAAATCGTATGGAATTTATCTTTTCTCTGACTGACTTGTTTTATTTAGCGTGATACTTTCTAGCTCTATCCATGTTGTTGTACATGGCAGTATTTCATTCTTTTTTACAGATGATTGAAAGCCCATTGTGTGTGTGTATATGTGTGTATATATATATATATATATGTATACACACACACATCACATATTCCTCATCCATTAATCAGTCAGTAGACATTTGGGCTACTTCCATAATTTGCTGTTGTATAGATAATGCTGCTGTAAACATCAGGGTGCATGCATCCCTTTGAATTACTATTTTTGTTTACTTTAGGTAAATACCTAATACTGAAATTGCTGGATCATAGAGTACTTCTACTTTTAACTTACTGTTTTCCACAATGGCTGTACCAGTTTGCACGTCCACCAACAGTACAAGAGGGTTCCTCCTTCCCCATATCCTCACCAACATCTGTTTTCTTTGTGTGTTGTTGATTCTCACCATTCTGACAGTTGCAAGGTGATATCTAATTGTAGCTTTGATTTGTATTTCCCTGATGATCACTGATGTGGAGCACCTTTTCATGTGTCTGTTGGTCATCTGTATGTCTTTGTAAATATGTGTATTCATGTCTTCTGCCCATTTTTAATTGGATTCTTAATTTTTGTGGTGTTGAGTTATATAAGTTCTTTATATATCTTGCATACTAACCCTTTATGAGCATTGTCACTTGCATATATCTTCTCCCTTTTAGTAGGTTGTCTTTCAGTTTTGTTGATTGTTTCTCTTGCTGGGCAGAAGCTTTTTATTTTGATGTGGTCCCAAAAGTTTGTTATTGCTTTTGTTTCCCTTGCCTTAAGAGACATATCAAGAAAAATGTTGCTCCAGCCAATGTCCGAGAAATGACTTCCTGTGCTTTTTCTAGGATTTTTATGGTTTTAGGTTTCATATTTAGGTCCTTAATCCAGTTTTAGTTTACTTTTGTGTATGGTGTAAGGAAGTGGTCTTGTTTCATTCATTTGCATGTTGTCCCGTTTTCCCAACATCGTTCGTTGAGACTGTCTTTTCCTCATTGTATGTTGTTTTTGTTTTGTTGAAGATTAACTGACCATATAATTGTGCATTCATTTCTGTGTTTTCTATTTGTTTTATTGATCTATGTCTGTTTTTGTGCCAGTACCATACTGTTCTGATCACTGTAGCTTTGTCCCACCTCCCACCCCTCCAAAACCCTCAGATTGTTTTTCAGAGTCACACACAGTCTCTCATGGTTCGTCTCCCCCTCCAATTTTGTAATACAACTTGAAGTCCAGAATTGTGATGCCTCCAGCTTTGCTCTGCTTTCTCAAGGTTGCTTTGGCTAATTCATGGTCTTTTGTGGTTCCATACAAATTTTAGGATTGTTTGTTCTACCTCTGTGAAAATGTTACTGGTATTTTGATAAGGATTGCATTAAATATGCAAATTGCTTTGGGTAGTATAGACATTTTTTTTTTAAAGATTTTATTCACCTACTTGACAGAGATCACAAGTAGGCAGAGAGGCAGGCAGAGAGAGGGGGAAGCAGGCTCCTAATGGAGTGGAGAGCCCGATGCAGGGCTCGATCCCAGGACACCTGAGCCAAAGGCAGAGGCTTTAACCACTGAGCCACCCAGGCGCCTTGGTAGTATAGACATTTTAACAGTATTTGTGTTTCTGATTCACAAGCATAGAATGTCTTTCAATTTCTCTATGTTACCTTCATTTTCTTTCATGAATGTTTTATAGTTTTCAGAGTACTGGTCTTTCACCTCTTTGGTATATTAATTTTGTATCCTGGAACTTTACTGAATTTTTTTTATTAGTTCTAGCCATTTTTCACGTTTTATATACATATATAGTATCATGTCATCTACGAACAATGAAAGTTTTACTTCTTCCTTGCTGATTTGGTTGCCTTTTATTTCTTTTTGTTTGAGTGCTGAGGCTAGGATTTCCAGTACTGTGTTGAATAAAAGTAGTGAGAGTGGACATCCCTGTCTTGTTCCTGAATATAGAGGAAAAGCTCTCAGTTTTTCCCTATTTAAGATAGTATTAGCTTTGGTTTTCTTCATATATAGCCTTTATTATGTTGAGGTATGTTCCCTCTGAACCTACATTGTCCAGAGTTGTCATGAATGGATGTTGTACTTTGTCAAATATTCTTTCTGCATCTACTGAAATGATTATATGATTCTTATCTTTTCTTTTGTTAATGTAATATATATCATGTTGTTTGATTTGTGGATATTGAACCACACTTGCAACCCAGGAATAAATCCCACTTGATCATGGTAAATGATTTTTTTAATGTCTTGTAGGACCATGTGTGCTTGTATTTTATTGAGAATTTTGGCATTTATGTTGATCAAGAATATTGGCCAATAATTATCTTTATTAGTGGTATCGTTATGGGGTTTTGCTATCAGGGTAATGCTGGCCTCATAGAATGAATTTTGAAGTTTTCCCTCCTATTTATTGTTTTTAATAATTTGAGAAGAATAGATATTACCTCTTCTCTAAGTTTTTGGTAGACTTCATCTGTGAAGCCGTCTGGTCCTAGACTTTTGTTTGTTACAGTTTTTTCAGTAGTGATTCAATTTCATTGCTTGTAATCTGTTCAAACTTTTTATTTCTCCCTCATTCAGTTTTAGGGGGTTGTAGATTTCTAGAAATGTATCCATTTCTTCTAGAATGTCCAGTTTGTTGGTATATAATTATTTGTATTATTCTCTTACAATAGGTTGTATTTCTTTGGTGTCAGTATCACTCCTCTTTTATTTCTGATTTTGTTTGAGCTCACTCTCTCTCGCTCTCTCTCTCTCCCTCTTTCCCTCCCCTCCCCTCTTTTTTCTTGATGAGTCTGGCTAAAGATTTGTCAATTTTATTGATCTTTAGAAAAAACCAGCTCCTGGTTTCATTGACATGTTCTGTTGGCTTTTTTAGTTTCTATTTTATTTCCAATCCAATCTTTATTATATTCTTTCTTCTGGTTTTGGGTTTTGTTTGTACTTTTTCTAGCTCCTTTGGGTATAAGATTAGGTTGTATATTTGAGTTTTTGTCTTTTTTTTTTTTCCTCTTGAGGTAGGGCCATATTGCTGTAAACTTTACTCTTAGAAAATCTTTGCTGTGTCCTGAAGATTTTGGAGCACTGTATTTTCATTTTCATTTGTCTCCATGTATTTTTTTAGTAAGGGAGAGGCAGAGGGAGTGGGGAGAAAGAATCTTAAGCAGGTGGAGCCTGACACTGGGCTCAGTCTCATACCCCTCAGATCATGACCTGAGCTGAAACCAAAAGTTGGACATTTAACTGACTGAGCCACCCAGGCACTCTTTCTCCATGTATTTGCTTTTCTCTTTTATCTTTTGGTTGACCCATTCATTGTTAGTAGCATGTTATTTAACTTTCATGTATTTGTGCTCTTCCTATATTTTTTCTTGTGGTTGATTTCTAATTTCATAGTGTTGTGGTCAGAAAAGATGCATGGTGTATATATGACTTTGATCTTTTTCAGTTTGTTGAAACTTGTTTTGTTACCTACTGTGTGATACATTCTGGAGAATGGTTCATGTGCATTTGAAAACAATATGTATTCTGCTGTTTTAAGATGGAATATTTTGGGACGCCTGGGTGGCTCAGTTGGTTAAGCAGCTGCCTTCGGCTCAGGTCATGATCCCAGTGTCCTGGGATCGAGTCCCACATCGGGCTCCTTGCTCGGCAGGGAGCCTGCTTCTCCATCTCCCTCTGCCTCTACCTGCCATTCTGTCTGCCTGTGCTTGCTCTCTCTCTCTAACAAAAAAAAAAAAAAAAAGATGGAATATTTTGAATATATCTAGTAAATCCATATGGTCCAACTTGCAATTAAAAGCCACTGTTTCCTTGTTGATTTTCTCTTTAGATGATCTGTTCATTGATGTAAGTGGTGTGTTTAAGTCCCGTCCTATTATTATATTACTATCAATTTGTCCCTTTATGTTTGTTATTAACTTTTCTATGTACTTGGGTGCCCCCATGTTGGATGCATAGATATTTACGATTATATTACCTTGTTAGATTGTTTCCTTTATAATTATATGGTGTCCTTCTTTGTTTCTTGTTACAGTCTTTGTATTAAAGTCTATTTTGTTCACTATAAGTGTTGCTCCCCTGGCTTTTTTACTTCCATGTGCATCATTAATGCTTCTCCATCCCTTCACTTTCAGTCTGCATGAGTCTTTAGGTCTTAAATGAGTCTCTTGTAGGCACCATCATGGTGGGACTTGTATTGTATCTGTTCTGTCACCCTGTATCTTTTGATTGGAGCATTTAGTCCACTTACATCCAAAGTAATTATTCATAGTTATGTCCTCGGTTGCCATTTTATTACTTATTTTATAACCCTGAGACAGTGAATGAAAGGATTACTCCCAACAGCTTAGTAGGAGAAAGGAGATGCTCTAGTGGTGAAAGGCCTTGAGCCAAGTTCTGTCTCTGCTTTTATTGTGAGTTTAATTAATACACCATGTTCAAGGCAAGGAGTTTGTTGGGTACGTGACCACTACAGGTGCCTGCACTTAAGCATTTATTCCCTGGATGAAACCCTTGAGCTGTAGTAAGAATCTGGCCACATTCAGCCAAGAAACTTGAGAGGAGGCCCAGTGTTCTTTTGCTTTTTAGTGGGCCTCATCCAGAGAAGCATATACAAGTCAGGTTTTATCTCTTCAGGCAATGTGAATCCCCACATTGTTTTATGGTTGTTTGTTGTTCTTCATTCTTCTCTTGTTCTCTTTCATGGTTGGTTGGCATTCTTTAGTGGTACACTTATATTCCTTTCCCTTTATTTTTTATATATCCAATACTGGTTTTTGATTTGTGGCTAATGAACTGGTTTGTAACATCTTGTGCATATAGTAATCTATTTTAAGTTGATGATAGCTTAAGTTTGAACCATTCTTTCCTCCTGTCCCCCACCTCCCCACGTTTTATGTATATAGTATCATACTTTACATGCTTCTATTTTGTGAGTCCCTTGATTGATTTTTACAACATGCTTGTTTTTCTGCTCTTGTGTTTCCTACTTTTCTTATTTATTACTTATGTTCTGTCCTTTCCTCATACAGAGTCCCTTTTAAGATTTTTTGTAGGACTGGTCTAGTGGTCATGAATTCCTTTAACTTTAATTTGTCTGAGAAACTTTTTATCACTCCTATTCTGAATGATAGGCTTGCTACATAGAGTATTCTTTTTTTTTTTAAGATTTTATTTATTTATTTGACACAGAGAGAGAGAGAGATCACAAGTAGGCAGAGAGGCAGACAGAGAGAGAGGGGGAAGCAGGCTCCCCGCTGAGCAGAGAGCCCGATGCGGGGCTTGATCCCAGGACCCTGAGATCATGACCTGGGCCGAAAGCAGAGGCTTAACCCACTGAGCCACCCAGGCACCCCAAGAAATCTGTAACTGGCTGTGATCAATTAATGTGATCAATTAATTAACACGACTGCACTCAGATTAGCCACTACATAGAGTATTCTTGCCTGAAGATTTTTCCATTTAGCACTTTTAATATATCATGCCCCTCCCTCTGGCCTCCAAAGTTTCTGTTGAAAACCAGCTGATACCGTTATGGGGTTTCTTTTGCTTGTAACTACTTTCTCTTTCTGCTTTTAAAATTCTCCCTCTATCACTACTCTTTGGCATTTTACTATTATGTATCATGGTGTGGACCTCCTTGCATTGGTTTTGTTGGGAGATTTCTGCACACCCTGAGTCTGGATGTATTTCCTTCCTCACATTCGGGAAACTTACAGTTATTATTTATTCAAATAAAATTGCCCCTTTTTCTCTCTCTTCTTCTGGGATCACCATAATGGAAACGTTAGTACATTTGGTGGTGTTGCTGAGTTTCCTAAATCTATTCTCATTGTATTTTTTTTTCTCTCTCTCCTATTCAGCTTGATTCCTTTCCATTACTTGGTCCTCCAAGTTGCTGATCCATTCTTTTGCTTCATTTAGTCTACTATTGATTCCTTCTATTGTATATTTAATTTTAGTTACTGGTTCTTCATCTCTGATTGGTTCTTGTTTATATTTTCTGTCTCATTGTTAAGGGCCTCACCAAAGTTCTCAACTCTTTCCTCAAACCCAGTGAGTATCTTTATGATCATTAGTTTAAGTTCACTATCAGACATATTACTTATCTCTGTTTTGTTTTTATCTTATCTCTTGCTGTGATTTGTCCTGTTCTTTCATTCAGGACATATTCCTCTGTCTCCTTTTTGTCTAACTCTGTGGTCTGTTTCTCTTTGTTAACAGTGTTAGCTACATCTCCTGCTCTTGAAAGTTATGGCCTTATGAAGAAAAGATCATTTCGGCCTGCACTGCAGTGTCCCCTGTTCACCAGAACCTGACACTTCAGGAGTATCTCCTGTGTGTGTTGCCTATACCCTACTTTTCTGGCTGAGCTGGCTTTTGCCTTCAGTTCAGTCATCTGCAATGTCTCTCTTTGCCTGTGCTGGGCAGTATTTGGTCCCTGTGTTGCTAATGGGCCAGTCTGAGGCTGTCTTGGGCTTGAGTTGAGCCAGACCAGCCATTTGTCAAAGATGCAGTAGCACCAGACTACAGAGTACCTTCCCTATGTCGTCTCCTGAGAAGCTTCACTTGGTGAGTGGGATCTGCCGTCAGACCAGCTGTCTGCCCCAGCCCACGGCTGGGTCCATAGTCTGATTAGGGTGTGTGGTTATCTTTCCCTCTCTCTGTGGCAGGAGTTACTTTGGAGTTGTTCTGGGCTTTGTTGAGGCTGCTTGCATACTGCCAGGCTCTTGGCACTGTTTTGAATGTGCTCTACCCAGCAGCATATTTGAAGGTGTGGATCTGCATAGTTTGTCAGATCAGACCTGCAGTTTTTGCAAGGTTTGCAAACAGGTCTTTTGCAGGAGGGAAGCTGTAATTTCCAGTACTTAGGCCAGCTGGTTTGGAGGGAGTAGATCCACAAAGTATGTGGAGGTGAGTGCACAGTGTTAGCAAGGTTTGCACAGGTCCTCTGGTGGAAGGGTTCTGCCAGGGCAGGACTTGCAGTATAAGCAAGTTAGGTTGGAGTGTTGGTACTGCGCTGGTTCCCACAGATGTACATGTATTTATGCTGGGAGGCAGGGGAGGGAAATATCACCTGCCAACCTCTTTGTTCCTAGAGAAGTCTTCCATGGAAGCCTGTCCCTCTAGCACACACTCTGAGATTATTATATACCAGTTCCCCTCCAGTATGACTGTAACACTTTTCAAACTGCTGCTTCTCCGCTGTATCTCCTCAAACTGTTTATTGTGCTGTCTCTTTAAGGGCAGTGACTCCATTTTCTCTCACATTATGGCTCCCCCAGAGTGGAGCCCAGTGATTTTTAAAGTTTGAAGTTTTAAGTCCTGCTGGTTGTAAGAACTCATGAAATTTGGCCCTTCTAATTTTCAAAGCCAAATGGTTAGGGAGATTTGTCTTCCCTATGAGGTCTATCTACGAGTCTCTCTCCCTATAGTATCCCTCCCTCCTGTGAACAGTCCTGTGGGTCTATTTAGCTCCCCACCTTTTGGCTCCCCACTTTGTCTCTGCCTTTCCTACCCTCTTAGATATGGCCTCTTTATATTTAGTTTTGTAGTTCCTACCAATCTTTGGGTCATTTGCTGGGTTATTTATACTGATGTGAGTGTTATCTAGTTGTATAAGTAAGATGAAGTGAACTTAGGGTCCTCCTACTCACCCATCTTTTCCAGCAGTCTTGTTCATGCAATTTTTTTGTGTGGATAATGATGGGTAAAAATTCAGTGTGGTATTTATAGTCCACTGGATACTATTTTAAAATCTTAATAATTCTAAGAGATTTGAAAATTACATATTTGATAGCAGTTTAAACTGATGAAAATATTTAGATTACTTTTTTAGAAGTGATCTTAAATGTGTAAAGGGATACATAGTTTTTTAAAATTCCTTTAGGGCCTATGTGAGAGAAAATCTTTGAAGACCAGTGGACTGAAGAATTAGAGAGCTTAGGAAAGCATACTAGACCCATCTCCTCCTGGTAATTGCTTTTATCTGGATATCTCAAATAATGATAATTTATTATAGACTGATCATTGAAAAGTGGGTGGATTATCAGTCATTTCAAAGAGCAGTTACCATAGGCAACCAAAAGCTACAGTTGACATTAATTACATTTAAATTCATCCTTTGATAAATGCTATTCTTTGAGATTAAGGGTAATGGTGCTCACAAATTAGAACACCTTGACATAATTATGTTTCCTGTGGGGCGGGGTGGTGGGTAGCTAATAATTGGAATTTTCTATAGAGGTCAAGAAATGTCAACAAATAGACTCAGTATGACTCAGAACTGTCCATTTTTTTCATCTCTGCTGTTTCTTCCTTTGTAATGAGAACAGTTTGTGACCTTGGCCTTCAAATGGATTTGAGCATGTATATGAGAAGATTACAGTTTATATGAATACAGTTGCTTATAAAGATGGTTTCTGTTGCTTCTTATTGAAAAACTGTTGTGTACAAAGAACAACAGTAAAGGTAAAGGAAAATGAGTTTTATTTTCAACTTTAAATTTTTAAACAATAAAATTTTGATATACAACTGTATATACATTTAATTTTCAACTATCTTAAAATGCATCACAAAAAGAAATAATAGCTCTTCACTTCTACCCTCTTCTATCACTATAAAGTATAAGGATCAGTTAACTGCCTTTTAAGAGACATAACTGTAATTTAACAGTATAGGCAACAAGTATAAAACTATAAAACTTAAAATACTGTGAAGACCTTGAATATTGATTGGAAGAGTTCCAGAAAGGAAGATAATAATTAATATTTTGTTAGGAGTTGCAAACTCAAATGTCTAAAGGGACCCAGAAGGAAACCAAAATGAATGAAGCAGTTTGGAAAGGTGGGGACTTTGGCTGCCCATAGGCACTATAGCTCTGTCTGAAAAGGGCCAGTTGGTTACCAGAACTGGTATTTCAAGAGAAGCTGGAAAGAAGATTTCTTTGTGAAATCTGATTTTTTTATTTTTTACCAACGAATCCAAAGTATTTAAAACAATGTATGAGCCAAATAAAACACATTGTTATGCTGAATTTGGCCTCTGGTCTGCCACTTTATCACTTTCGGTTTATTGCTCTTCTAAATTCTTTATTTGAAATGTACATTTTTGTCAAGTAGCTTCTAGGAGTTAGTTGAAGTTTTCTAGAATTCTAACTATAACTTATTTCAAAGCAAACTTGTAAAAAGATTTTTAAGGAATGAAATCAATAATTTATCAGGTAGTAATTAAAGGCAACCACATGATTAACCTCATTGAGCTCAATTCTGCAGAAGCTTATATTTTTTAATTCACTTTTGGCCTATAGTTACAAATTTCTTGGGAACATTAAGAAATTCTTCTGAAATGACTTTGGGTTAAACTTATTGTAGAATCTCTCTAGCCTGCCTCTGATTATTTTGTTAGTAATTAAAAATACTTTAATGCTCAGAATTTGAAGAACCTGTGAATAAATGGTCTATCTTAAAAAGAAGTGAACTGGCCTTACTAAATTGGACATGATTGAAATTATTTTAGGCATTTCTAACCTTGTGAAGTATGAAAGAAAAACATGACATGAATGCTTGGCATTGAATTACCTTACACTGAATGCTGAATACAGTGTCTCACTTTCGTATTTTATGGTCATAACCTTATACTGTGGGATTTTCATTAAAATAATAAAATAAGGTTATACAAACATTGCTTAGTTTTGTTTTTTCTGTCTTGTGAGGCAACAGATGAGGCCTACTATATGTTAAAAAGTGTGTATAAGAATATTGGGGAAAAGTTACTGTTTGTAGGACATGGACCCTTTGTGTAGGGAAAATTTTCTCCTGATGAATACTTATTCCTTTTCCCAGACTCCACCTGCCAAGAGAAAATTAGTCAATTGTTTCTCTCTGCTTTCCCAACACATTAAAACCAAGTTCAAATAAATCTTGTTTGCTACCCAGTCACTTAGATGATATATTGATAATTAAGTTTGACTTATTAATTAGCCTTAAATTTCTCTTTGGAGATGACATATCTATGCTTCCATATTTCATTGGAACATCGAATTGCGAAAAAAAAAATAGCATGCTCTCACTAGAGGTAGAGAAGAAGAAGAAGAAATGCTACTTGATACTATGATGCAGTCTAGCAAGTATTTGCTAATTAGACCATGATTCATTTCAGCCACTATATGGGAGCCATATCCTGGTTAGACTATGTAGATAGAAATATCTGAATCAGGATATCTGGGGGAGCGTACATCTTTTTCTTTCTTTCTTTCTTTTTTTTTTTTTTTTTGAGAGAGAGAGAGAGAGCATGCACCTGAACATGTGGGGAGTGACACATGCGAAAGGGAGAAAGAGAATCCCATGACCCTGAAATCATGACAAGAGCCAAAATCAAGAGTCAGATGCTTAACCTATTGAGCCTCTGATGGATTCCTCAGAGGAGCTTACATCTTAAAAAGTGCTATTAGTAGAGAAGAGTGTACTTGGATAACAGTAAGAAAAACAAAGTAGGGCCTTGATAAATGACAATGACTTTGACAATGGAGTGTTCTACTGATGATGAATTGAGAAATTATTTTATTTAAATTTGCTCTTTCTTCTGTAGTTCATATTAATCTACCAGTGTGACCTCCCTGGTTTTGATAATTGTACTATGGTTATATTAGATGTTGACATTAGGGGAGACTGAGGGATATATGAAAACTTTATATGATTGGTTTTTATAATGAAATAAAATTTACATAATTTATAATTAGCCATATGAAGTGTACAATTTAATGATATTTAGTATATTCACAATGTTTTGTGACCATCACCTATGTCTCGCAGCTTTTCATCATTTCTGCAGGGAACTCTGTACCCATTAAGCAATCACTTTCCCTTTCCCCCTACCCCCAGCCCTTAGCAACCACTAAATCTGCTTTCTCTCTCTATGGATTTGCCTATCATTGGTATTTCATCTAAATGAAATCATATAGGATGTGACCTTTTATGTCTGGCTTCTTTCACGTAGCATAATGCTTTAAGGTTCATCCATGTTGTACCATGTATCAGTACTTAGGGTGTTTTCATTTTTGCCTGTAAAATATTTTTATTGTATGAATGGCATCTTGTTTATTCATTCATCCATTGGTGGACATTTGGGTTATTTCCAGTTTTTGGCTATTGTGAGTAGTGCTGCTAAGAGTATTCATGTACAAGTATTTGTTTGAATACTTGTTTTCAGTTGTTTTGGGTGTATACCTAATAGAAATGCAGGGTCATGAGGTAATTTTGTGTTTAACTTTTTGAAGAACTGCCAGACTTGTACACAAGCAGTGTACCAATTTATCTTCCCAGCAGTAGTGTACAAAATTTCCTGTTTCTTCACTTCCTCTTACTTATTCTTCCCCAACACTTATTCTTTTTTGGCTTTGATTATTGCCATCCTATGGTTGTAAAGTGGTTTTTCATTATGGTCTTCTTTCATAATTCCTTAACGACCAACATCCTTTGACATGTTTAGTAGCCATTTGTGTATGTTCTTAGATGAAGTCCTTTGCCCACTTTTTAATTAGGTTGTTTTATTGTTGAATTGTAAAGGTTTTATGTATAGATACTAGACCTTTGTCAGACATAAGATATTTGCAAGTACTTTTTCCCATTCTGTGAAATTCTCTTTTCACTTCCTTGATAGTACCTTGTGATGTACAAAAGTTCTTAGTTTTGATGAATCTAATTCATCTATATTTTTCTTTTGTTGAATTTTTTTGGTGTTACATCTAAAAATCCATTTCCAAATCCAAGGTCATGAAGATTTTCCCATAGGTTTTCATACAAGAGTTTTATAGTTTTAGCCCCTTGATCCATTTTGAGTTAATTTTTGATACACAGTTTAAGATTCTAAATTTATTCTTTGGCTCAAAATGTTGGAATTAATATTCAGAAGAGATACTCATCATTCTTCATTGTCTTAGAAAAAACTCTATGATAATATTAAATCATTTTTTCTTATACTTAAAAAAGAATCAAAGACATATAGGAGATAAAAACTATAAAATTCTCAGGAGAAAGTATATGGGTAAATCTGTATGAACTTGGATTTTAAAATGGATTCTTAGATATGAGCATAAGGACAATCAACAAAAAAATAAATGAACAGGATTCATGAAAAAATTTCTGTACATCATAGGATGCTGTCAATAAAGTGAAAAGCCAATGTGCAGAATGTGAGAACTTTTACAACTAAAAATAAAACATTATATTTAATAATCCAACTTAAAAATAAGCCAAGGATTTGAGTGGACATTTCTCCAAAGATGTACAGGTGGCCAATATACACTTAAAACATTTAACATCATTAGCCATCAGGAAAATACAAGTCAAAACCATGAGATACACACCATCTAGGATAACTATAATAAAGAGACAATAAATAATAAGTGTTGACAAAGAAAAGGAGATGTTGGAACCCTCTGACATTGCTAGTTAAGAACATAATATGGTGAAGCCACTTTAAAATATAGTTTGACAGTTCCTTAGAAAGCTAAATATACAGTTACCATGTGACCCAACAATTCTTATATAAACCAAAAAGAATTGAAAACATAGGTTCACATAAAAACTTGTACATAGGGACGCCTGGATGGCTCAGTTGGTTAAGCAGCTGCCTTCAGCTCAGGTCATGATCCCAGCATCCTGGGATCGAGTCCCACATCGGGTTCCTTGCTCGGCAAGGAGCCTGCTTCTCCCTCTGCCTCTGCCTGCCACTCTGTCTGCCTGTGCTCACTCGCTCTCTCTCCCTCTCTCTCTGACAAGTAAATAAATAAAATCTTTAAAAAAAAAAACTTGTACATAAATATTCATAACACCATTATTTATAATAGCCAGGAGTGGAAACAAGCCAAATGTCCATCAATAGATAAATGAATAGGGGGCCCTGGGCCGTTCATTGGGTTAGCCTCTGCCTTCGGCTCAGGTCATGATCTCAGGGTCCTGGGATCGAGCCCCATATCGGGGTCTCTGCTCAGCAAGGAGCATGCTTCCCCCTGTCTCTCTCTGCCTGCCTCTCTGTCTGCTTCCTCCTCTCTCTCCCTCTCTGCCTACTGTGATCTCTGTCTGTCAAATAAATAAATAAATAAAATCTTTTAAAAAAAGATAAGTGAATAAACAAAAAACCATACAGTGAAATATTACTCAGCCATTAAGGATAGAAGTACTGACACATGCTACAACATGCATGAATCTGAAATTATATTCTAAGTGAAAAAAACCTGACATAACAGTCCATATATTATATGATTCCATTCATATCTAATTTCCAGAGTAGGGAAATCCATAGTGATACAAAGCAAATTAGTAGTTGCCAAGGGAGAGAGGGAGGAGAGAATGGGAAGTAAATAATGGATACAGGGTTTGGTTTTGAGGTCAAGAAATTTTTCCTGTTGAAAACGGTCAAGTTTGCAAACTGTGACTGTACTAAAAATCATGAAACTGTATACTCAAAGAGAATGAATTTTATGGTATGAGAAATATCTCAACAAAAATCAATACATTTTAAAAATACCTTGCAAGCAGAGGTTTTTCTGTTTTAAAACAATGCTTATTTGATATTTGCCTTAAGAAAATTCTAATTTTTTTTTTAGGAATTTATCGTGGCATCCTGCATTGACCACTAAAAGTAAAATGCGAATTCCACATTCTCATGCATTTATTGATCTGACTGCAGATTTTACAGCAGGTAAGTTACACATAAATGTAAAATTTTTTTTTGAACTGCCAAAGAATTACAAGATTTTATTTATTCTTTTCTTAGTAATCATTTCCTATTGAATTAAATGTTAAAACCAAAATGTTAAAAGGTTATAAGGAAGTCAGTAATATTAGATACACTTTAAAAGTACTGGACATAGGGGTGCCTGGGTGGCCTAGTTGGTTAAGTGTCTGCCTTAGGCTCAGATTATGATCCCAGGGTCCTGGGATTGAGCCCACATTGGGCTCCCTGCTCAGTGGGGAGCCTGCTTCTCCCCCTCCCCTTCCCCCTATTCTCTCTCTCTCAAATAAATAAAATCTTTAAAAAAAAAAAAAGGTACTGGATATAATAATAAACCTTTAGTTTCTTTTTGTTAACCACATCAAAATTTGGATTCTCCACTTATAAATTCATGATAATTTAGACACCTGTTGCCTGATGTTTTTTTCCCTTTCCATTTAAAAATTATTGACTAATAAATGCTATAAATTTAACTGTAAGAAAAATATTTAGCTTATAATTTAAAATTTTCAGAGGCTTTTTACAACTTTTTACTATGAACAATTCTAAACATAGAAAAGTAGAATAATATGATACACTATTCTACTTTTACTTTTATCTTTAACATCCAAAAGATCATCTTCATATCTAAAAAAAATTAACAATAGTTTCTTAATGTCATCAAATATTTATTCACTTTTGAAAATGTCCCAGTTATCTCCTAAATGTTTTTATCAAATCAAAAGCTAAACAAGGTACATAGGTATATTAAAAAAAAAAAATTATCTGGCGGCACCTGGCTGACTTAGTCAGTTACGCTTTCACCTTCTCCTCAGGTCATAATCTCGGGGTCCAAGGATCAAACTCACATCTAGCATCTGGCTCCCTGCTCAGCAGAGACTCTGCTTTTTCCTCTCCCTCTGCCCTTTACCCCCCTCTTCTCCACCCCACACTGCTCTCATGCACATGCTCACTTACTCTGTATCTCAAATAAGTAAAAATCTTTGAAAAAAATAAACATTTCTGTGTTATAGAATGTCTCAAACTCTGGATTTTGCCATTTCCATCCCCATGGTGTTAGCATGTGACTCTGTCCCCTGTATTTCTTTTAAACCAGTAGTTAAATTTGAAACCTTGACCAGAATGATACTTTTTTTTGGTCAAGAATACTTCCTAGATATTGCTGTTTGTTTCACTCATTAGGACACATGTGATTTAAATTCTGTCTCTTTTGTGTTGTTAAGATTGATCAGTAGTTTCAGATTTCCTCAGCATGGACCATTCATTGTAATGCTGTCCTAATGGTTTTAGCTGCTATTGATATTATGACCATGTCCAGTATTTCAGTAGGAGTTCCAAAATTGTGGCACCCTAAGTCTGTCATTCATCTGTATGTATTATTATCTGGAATTTTCTTTTTAATTTATTAAGATTTTTTATTTATTTATTTGTCAGATAGAGAGCGCAGGAGCGAGCACAGGCAGACAGAGTGGTAGGCAGAGGCAGAGGGAGAAGCAGGCTCCCTGCCGAGCAAGGAGCCCGATGTGGGACTCGATCCCAGGACGCTGGGATCATGACCCTGAGCCAAAGGCAGCCGCCCAACCAACTGAGCCACCCAGGCGTCCCTATTATCTGGAATTTTCTATCTAGTAAAAAAGACAACTTCCATCATTATCTCTTTAGTTACCTAAAGTACAGCTCAGACAGGCAGGTTAAGTGCTGGATTTTTGTTCCTCCTCCCTAATTTTTTTCCAGTTATTTTTAATGTGGTCAAATACTTCCATAATTTGCCATCTTAAATCTTGCCATTTGCAACGATGTGGATGGAACGGGGTTATTATGCTAAGCAAAATGAGGCAATCAGAGAAAGACAAATATATGATCTCACTGATATGAGGAATTTGAGAAAGAAGACAGAGGATTATAGGGGAAGGAAGGGAAAAATGAAATAAGAGGAAAACAAAGAGGGAGACAAACCATAAAAGACTCTTTTTTTTTTTTTTTAAGATTTTATTTATTTATTTGACAGACAGAGATCACAAGCAGGCAGAGAGGGAGAGAGGAGGAAGCAGGCTCTCAGCTGAGCAGAGAGCCCTGTGCGGGACTCAAACCCGGGTCCCTGAGATCATGACCCAAGCCGAAGGCAGAGGCTTTATCCCACTGAGCCACCTAGGCGCCCCCCAATAAAAGACTCTTAATCTCAGGAAAAAACTGAGGGTTGCTGGGGAGGAGAGGGGTGGGAGGGATGGAGTGACTGGGTTGTGGACATTGGGGAGAGTATGTGCTATGATGAGTGCTGTGAATTATGTAAGACTGATGAGTCACAGACCTGTACCCCTGAAACAAATAATACATTATATGTTAATAAAAAAAAAAAGAAGTGATGAATAAATATAAAATACATGTATATATGTATGTCAAATAAGGTATTATATTCAGACTTTGAACTTAGACTCATTAACTATAAAATAACTATAAAATAACTCATTAACTATAAAATAATATATTTTGATTTTCAAATGAAGAAAGCCATAGTAAATTAAAAAAAGAAAACTTGCCATCTTAACCATTTTTAAGTGTATAATTTGGTAGTTAAATACACTTATAATGTTGACCTATCATGTAACTCATTTCATTTTATAAAACTAAAACTGTCCACCAATTACTAATTCCTCATTCCCTTTCCCCACCCTCTAGCAACCCCTATGCTGTGTTCTGGCTCTGATTTTGACTACTCTGAGTACTTCAAATAAATCAAATCATGACAGTATTTGTTATTTTGTGATTGACTTATTCACTTAGCATAATGTCCTCAGAGTTCTTCCATGTTATAACATATGTCACAGTTTCCTTCCTCTGTATCCCACATTTTGTTTATCCATTCATCTATTCAAGGACACTTAAGTTACTTCCACGTTTTAGCTGTTGTGAGTAATATTGCTATGGACATGGATGCACAAATGTCTCTTGGAAATCCTGCTTTTAGTTTTTTTGGAAGTGGAATTTCAGGACAATATGGTAATTCTTTTTTTTTTTTTTTTAATATGTTGAGGAACTGCCATTATAACAGCTACACCATTTTTCATTTCCCTCCAGCAGTGCACAAGAGTTCTCCATGTACTTGCCATTTGTTATGTTTTGTTTGTTTGGGTTTTTTTTTTATAGTAACCCTCCTAATGGGTGTAAAGTGGTATCTCTTATAGTTTTGATTTGCATTTCCCTAATGATAAATAATGTTGAACATCTTGGAACACCTGGATGGCTCAGGCAGTTAAGGGTCTGACTCTTGGTTTTGCCTTAGGTTATGGTCTAAAGGGTCTTGGGATTGAGCCCTGCATTGGGCTTCACACTCGGTGGGGGAGACTGCTCAAGAATTCTCTTTCTCTCTCCCTTAAACTCTCTCTCAAATAAATCTTAAAAAAAAAAAAAAATGTTGAACATCTTGTGTGTTTATTGGCCATATGCATAGTTCCTTAGTAAGAATGTTTATTCAAGTCCTTTGCCCATTTTTTAATTGGATCTTTTTTGGTGGTGTTGCGTTTGACTTATTCTCTTTTCAGAATATTCCTCATCAGTGATATGATTTGCAAATATTCTCTCTCATTTTGAGGATGCTTTTTTACTCTATTGATAGTGTTTCTGGATGCAGCAGTTTTTTAAAATTTTTAAGCCCATTTTTTTCTTTTGTTTCCTGGTTACCTGTGCCTTTGGTGTCTACCCAAAAAATTATTGCCAAGTCCAGTGTCATGAATCTTTTTCCCTTTATTTTCTCATAAGAGTTTCATACTTACATACTTTGTCCCTTTAGGGCTTTGATCTGTTTTGTGTTAACTTTTGTATACTGTGTTAAATAAGAGTCTAGCCTCATTCATTGAGGCATCTGGATGGCCCAGTCAGTTAAGCATCTGACTTTTGATTTCTGCTCAGGTCATGATCTCAGGGTCATGAGATCAAACCCCACATCAGGCTCTACACTTGGCATGGAGCCTACTTAAGACTGTCTCTCGGGCACCTGGGTGGGTCAGTGGGTTAAAGCCTCTGCCTTCGGCTCGGATCATGATTCCAGGGTCCTGGGATCAAGTCCCGCATCAGGCTCTCTGCTCAGCAGGGAGCCTGCTTCCCCCCCACCTCTCTCTGCCTGCCTCTCTATCTACTTGTGATCTCTGTCTGTCAAATAAATAAATGAAATCTTTAAAAAAAAACAAAACTGTCTCTCTCCCTTTCCCCCCACTCCCATTCACACTCTCTCTCTCTAAAAGAAAAAAAAAAAACTAAACATGAAAACTAAAAACATAACATTAAAACCTAATTTAGTGAAAGCAGTTCTGTAGGGAAGCAGGTCAGTAGAACTCATGATCTGACCCAGAGCAAGGACGGGGCCTTGGAATGTTAAGAGAGGTAAAATGGTTCACATGTCCCAAGTCATTCACCTGTAAATATCTTCTTTCCCAACTGACTTTTGATATAGGTTCTATTTTATAGCAAGAACCTGGATTTTGGTATTTGTTTTCATTTTTGAAGGCAGGTATCTTTTCCTTAGTCACCAAATGGGGACAAGATGGGTTTTCTTCTGCAGGAATAAAAGAATGTAATAGAGTCTACTCTAGGTGATATGTAGTCATTTCTGCTATATATGGAGGGGTGGGCTAAGATACTAAGATTATTTTCTTCAGGTGTATTATTGAAGAAAATGAGATGATCAGAATAATGTAAAGAAATACAGAATATTTGAGGGTAGTAAAGAGCTGAAAAACTTGACTATTTAGAAAATGGTGGCATACATGAGTCAGTTTCCACTGATTGTAGAAGTCCCTTGATTGATAGAATAATAGAGTTTTAAGCCAAAGTAGAGAATTTAGGAAGAAGATTTGATATGGGAAAATTTGAGTTTAGACAAAAGGTATTTGAGACTGCAGTGGGTGGGGGAACATACATGCGAGCAATCATTGTCAATTTTACCCTAGAAGCTTAATTTGGGTCTTCTACATTGTTGAGACTATGGAAATGGCTGAGTTCTAAAAAAGTGAGCTTTGATTAGTAAGAACAGAGGGCTATGAATCCAGTATTTTTTTTTTGTTTGATCAGTTATTTATGTGTGTATTTATATATTTTTTAAATTATTTAAAAGTAACGTGATTATGGTAAGAAACTCAAACAGTTCAAAGAAAGACAACCACTATTTTCAGTTTCCTCTGTGCCTTTCCTGAAATGTTCTGCACAGATACACATTTTCCCTTTTTTTTTTTCCCTTTGGGTAAAAACCCAAATGGAAGTAAATTTTGTGTATATTGTGAATCTATCTTAATTCAGATATATTAACATATAAGCACATATAGATCTACCTGGGTTGGGTTTTTTTAAGATTTATTTATTTATTTGACAGACAGAGATCACAAGTAGGCAGAGAGGCAGGCAGAGAGAGAGGAGGAAGCAGGTTCCCCGCTGAGCAGAGAGCCCCATGCGGGCTCGATCCCAGGACCCTGAGATCATGGCCTGAGCCGAAGGCAGAGGCTTTAACCCACTGAGCCACCCAAGCACCCTACCTGGGTTTTTTTTAAATGACTTATTGGGTCTTCCATTATATAGAGATACTATAATTTGACTAAATATCTGTCTCTTGATGGACCTTTGTATGCTTCTCCTTTTTTTTGCAACAGTACCCCATTAAACATTTTTGTTCATACATGTCTGTATTTGCGTGCAAACATGGAAATATCACATATTCCCAGCACTTTAATTAAGGTTGTACATGTGCCTTTCTTTCCCTTAGCTGCCTTTTATCAGAGAATATTTTAAATATATGGAAGAGAATAAAGGATAAGCTAGAATGAACATAGAAAGCTTTTATTTTTAATTCTCATAAATATTGCAGTTTCCCTTCAGAGTCTGTACTGCAATGCCATGAAAAGTACATGAAAGTGCTCATTCTAGCCAACATTGGATATTTTCTATCTTTTTACTTTCTGAAGTGTATATGTATTAATTACGGATTATTTCAGGCATACAGAAAAAGTAGGCATGACATTTGTTGTTTTAAATGTTCACATTTTTTGCTGGTCTAACAGATATAAAATCATACTTTGTTTTGATTTGCATGTCTTGAAATGTTATTAATGTTAAACAGCTTTTCATATAGTTATTAGCCGTTTGCGATTCTTTCCCGTGGAATTGTCTCTTTATATACTTTGCCCTTTTTTCTGTTAGGGTTTTTTATTTTAAAATGTATAAAAGTTCTTTTTTCTGGTATCTTTTTTAATTATTTCAGTTCAGTTTAGTTAATATATACTGTATTATTAGTTGTTGAGGTAGAATTTCGTGATTCATCAGTTGCATATAACACCCAGTGCTTATTTCATCAAGTGCCCTCCTTAATGCCCACCACCCGGTTACTTCAATCCCCTCCAGCAACCCTAGTTAGTTTTCCAGAGTTCAGCATCTCTTATGGTTTGTCTCCCTCTCTATTTTCATCTTATTTTTTTTTCCTTCCCTTTCCCTGTATTCATCTGTTTTATTTCTTAAGTTCCACATATGAGTGAAATCATGGTATTTGTGTTTCTCTGACCGACTTATTTCGCTTAGCATAATACCCTGTAGTTCCATCCGCATAAGAGATCTTTTACCTTAAGGAAACTATTTTTACTTTGTGATACATGCTATACATATCTCCAGCTTGTGTTTGTATAACTTTTTACTTTGTACTTAGCATTTTTTGGAGGTATAGAATTGCTAAATGTTTACTAATCACATTTTTCTTTCATGGTTTTTAAGTTTTCTGTCATGCTTGAAAATGCCATTTGTGTATAAGATTTTTTTTTAATTTTTTTTAAGATTTTATTTATTTATTAGTTAGAGAGAGAGAGAGAGCGAGCACAGGCAGACAGAGAGGCAGGCAGAGGCAGAGGGAGAAGCAGGCTCCCTGCCGAGCAAGGAGCCCGATGCGGGACTCGATCCCAGGACGCTGGGATCATGACCTGAGCCGAAGGCAGCTGCTTAACCAACTGAGCCACCCAGGCGTCCCATGTGTATAAGATTTTTTAAAACAAGTTTTTAAAATATTTTTGGTCCTTTTTAATCTTTGCATGCAGTTACATGTTCTTGTTGATATTTTTGTTATATCTTTAGATTCACATCTTTCTTTATTAATGGCCCCTGAGGATTCCTTCTTCAGCAGCATTTCTTCTATTTTTCCCTTCTATTTCTTGCCAGTAATTCCAGTACTTAACTGTTTATCTGTGTCCTCACTTATAGAGCATGTGGGTCATCTTTTCCTTCCTGTAGATTTGCAAGTAAAGAAACAGTCCCAATCATTGATCATTTAAACAGAGAATTTATTATATTTGAATAAAAGATGATTCACTTTAAAAAGAGTATCATAGGGGCGTCTGGGTGGCTTAGCGGGTTAAACCTCTGCCTTCAGCTCAGGTCATGATCTCAGGATTCTGGGATCGAGCCCCGAATCGGGCTCTCCGCTCAGCAGGGAGCCTGCTCCTCTCTCTCTGTCTGCCTCTCTACCTACTTGTGATCTCTATCTTTCAAATAAATAAATAAAAGTCTTTAAAAGAAAAGAGTATCATAAATAGTGCCATTAAAATTGTAACAGATTACAACATAGGTATACATGGGAACAGCCTATTTGTTTTCTAAAATCAAGGCTCTATGCCTTGGACACACATGGGAGAAAGGAAATTTAAACTTCTCAGTTAAAATTATCTTAGGTTCTTTAGAGTTTTAATTTTTTTGGTTAAATTTTCAATTTTTCTAGATCTTACCCCATATTTCCTTCTAGCATGAGTGACAACTGGGTAGGCCTAGGGATAGGATCATAAGTCCTTAAAGAATTGGAAGGAGAGATCTTTGTGTCTGCTCTGAAGTCCTTATACCACCACATTGATGGCCCTTATACACTAGGTACCCTGCTGACATTTGCTCCTGAAGTAGGCAGCTGGGAACTCCTTCCTGATCTTTTCTGACTCAGTCAGAGCCCTATAGTCTGCCCGCCTAACTTAATTCAGCCTTGAATCTCACTGTTTGAATGGATTCCTCTGAAGCTCCACCTCCTCCATTCAGCCCTCTGACTTGGATTGTCTGTCAACTGTCCTGTGTCTTGGGATTCACTTGACTTATACCATACTAGCCCAGGGAAGGACCATTGACCCTCAATTTGCCTACCTTTTATTATAAAACTGGAAAGAGACCTTAAGTCTCTTCTCTAATGAAAGTCAAGGGAGGTTTGAGAATTCTAGGTGAGGCTTCTACGGTGCCTTTTATGTCATTAAGAATAACCCCTGTACATAGCTGTCATTTCACAAGCCGGGCTCTTCCCTGAGTTCCAGTAGGAAGCAGCGTGTAGGTCTGTATTCGGCTTTCCCTTCAGCTTCATCACTTTCTCTGTTCTTAGTGTTTTTCTTCTCCAGGTTGAACCTTGACTGATGCCAGGGAATGTGGTCAAGGAAACTGGCCTCGAATCTCCTCTTTTTCCAGTCTCTGACTCCTCCTCTTTGCCCTAGCTTCTTATTGCCTCCCTAGTAGCTCATATTCAGACTTGAGTTCTTTCTACCTATGATTTAAGTAAAATTTGTTCAGATCCCCAGGTTATGATTTTAATGTGTAAATAGAATTATGGGGATTTAGGACTCTTTTTCATTCTCAACAGAGCCTGACTTTCAGTACTTTTTTCTGGCTGGAGTCTCAAAAACTGTTATTCTGGAGGTCAAAAGCTGAATAGTTGACTCTTTTTTGTGGTTCTGCTGTGGTAACCCTAATCTACCCTTAGACCAATAGTTTTCAAAGTGTGGTCTGGGTATCCCTGAGGATGCAAAAGACCCTTTTTTGGGGGGGAGGGACTTCCCAGGAGGTCAAAGTAATTTTTATAAAAACCGTAAGACATTATGTGCCTTTTTACCCTCATTCTCTTACATTCTTTTCACTGTCATTCTCTTTTCTCTCGTTCTCTCATTATGACACAGTGGAGTTTCCTAGAAACTTTAAAATGTGTGGTGTGTTCATTACTCTGACATCTTGTATGTGTGTGCTTATGTATTCCTGTGTTTTTAAAATGTCTGCTTTAATGGTGTGTGACCAAATGCCCAAGTTCAATAAATGCTTGTTGAATAATTCTCCAACATAAATTTGGCAGAGTCTGCCCTGGACTCTTGACCATATAAAATATGCTCTTCACATAACATTAGTAACTTTAGTAATCATTTTTAAATGCTAATTATTTTAATTAAGACATTCTTATTCTAAAAAGTGTCTACTTTAATTTTTAATTTGATAGATTATATCTATATTATATCTATTATATGATAAACACAACTCACATACAGAAGCTCACTGGGGTCCTCAGTAAGAGCAGAAAGAGATCCTGAGACCAAAAACTGCTGCCCTAGGCAGATGGGTGTCTCTGACTGACTGGGGTCATTATACAAAGTAATGAAAAAGAGTCATGTAATAATCTTGATACATACTTACATTTATCAATCAAAGATAAGATCTTGGCTGTGTAAAGTCAAATAGATTATAACCATCTCTCTAAGCAACCACCACCACTTTATTCCTGCCAAATAATTGCATGGTTCTGGCATCTAGCCCTGAAAGGCCACCAAGTGAAAGGACTAGGAGGCTGGTCTATTGGTGAGTTGATATAAAATATATAACCTTTGGGGACGCCTGGGTGGCTCAGTTGGTTAAGCAGCTGCCTTCAGCTCAGGTCATGATCCCAGCGTCCTGGGATCAAGTCCCACATCGGGCTCCTTGCTCAGCAGTGAGTCTGCTTCTCCCTCTGCCTCTGCCTGCCACTCTGTCTGCCTGTGCTCGCTCCTGTGTGCTCTCTCTCTATCTGACAAATAAATAAATAAAATCTTTGGGAAAAAAAAAAATATATATATATATAACCTTTGGTCCCGGGGACTCTGCCATTTTCTTTATTAGGTCATTTGTCTGTTTATTATAAAACTGGAAAGATACCCCTTTACATGGCCATTTACTTTTAGAACTTGAAAGTTCACCCTTAGAATGTCTTCCTTGTCATTTCCCTGAGCAAGGTGGATGGGGCCTGCTAGGCATTTAAAGAGGCAAATGTTGTGTCATTGGGAAGGCAAGGGAAACATGACCTGAAAATTTCTTTTTTTTCCCCCTATTTTATTGAGATCTATTGATGTCTAGCACCATATCAGTTTAGGGTGTAGAGTATAATAATTTGACTTAGATTTATTGTGCAATGATTACCACAATAAGTTTAGTTAACAGCTATCATCTAATATAGATATAAGAAACAAGCAAATAAAAAAAAGCACCCATGCAAAATACTTTTTTCCTTGTGTTGAGCTCTTAGCTCTCACAGATTTCCTATGTATCATTCAACAGTGTTAGCTATAGTCATCATGTTGTACAATACATCCTAGTATTTAAAACTGGAAGTTTGTACCTTTTGACAGTCTTACTCTAATCCCTCCCCCCAACTGCTCTCCTCTGATAACCACAAATCTGATCTCTGAGTTTGGTTTACTTTCTTCTTGTTGTTGTTGTTTTAAATCCCACGTATAAATGAGATTTATCTTACTCTTTCTGACCTGTTTCACTTGGCATTATCCCCTAAAGGTCCATCCATATTGTTGCAAATAGAAGGATTTCTTCATTTTTTTTATGGCTGAATAACATTCCGTGTGTGTGTTTGTTATGTATATACACCTCACCTTCTTTATCATTTCATCCATCGATGGACACTTTCATCCAACGATGGACGCTTTCCATTTATTGCTATTGTAAATAATGCTGCAGTGAGCATGGAGATACAGCTATCTCTTCAGCACAGTGTTTTCATTTCCTTCAGATGTATTCCCAGAAGTGGACTGGGTAGATCATATAGTAGCACTAGTTTCAATTTTTTGAAGACTCTCCATATACTATTTTCCATAGTGTCTGTACCAATTTACAGTACCACCAACAGTATACAAGGATTCAAATAGGCATGATGTAATAACCCATGGTGTTGATTTGCATTTCAACATGACCTGAAAATTTCTTTGCTATCACAAATACTTTTTCACTCATTCATCAGTTTCAGTAATCACTGATTTTCTTCTCTGTGAGGAATTATGCTAGAAACCAAGGGTTTAAAGATGAAAAACAAGATCACTAGACTCAAATGCTATAATAGCATGAACCTCAAGGATATTATTATAGCAAGATATCCCTTTATTCATGTTGGATTCGGAAGTTTAAATTTGATTTTTAAATACACTGATTTACATCTTAAATGTTTTAAAATGTAGCAGAATTTCAGACCCAGGTGCATGTCATTGCTGAAGAGCATTTGTTTGTTGTGCATCTGGTGGAGCTATACAGGATTCTTTGTGTCTTTCTTTCTTTGCACAACCTTGGTGATCTCATGGTTTTAAGGATCATCTACATGCTAATGACTCCCAAGTTTATAAGTCACATATCCAGCTGCCTGCCAGCCATCTCCACATCTATATATCTGTCTGGTAACACATTTCAGTCAGTGTTTCCCAAACTGTATCCCTAATCTTTCCCTTCAGCCCTCCTCAACCCCAAATCTTCCATCTTACTTAACATCTTTCCAGTTATTCTGTCAAAATGTTAGGAGTCATCCTCGTCACCTCTTTCTGTCACATCCCACAACAGATCTTTAGAAAATACTGTTCATTCTGCTTTCAGAATATATCCACAACCTGACCGCTTCTCATCACCATCACTGTAGCGATCCTGGTTCAAGACATCATTTCTCATCTGAATTACTCCTGTTACTCTTCCCCTGCTTCTGCTTCTGGCTTTGTCCACCTATAGTCTTTTTTAACACATAAGTTGTTGTGATCCTTTAAAAATATAACTCAGGTCATGTCACTCTTCTCAAAGTTCCCCAGTTCCTTCTTCATTAGATTTAGAGGTCCAGCCAATGTCTGTAAATTGGCCAGCTGGGCCCACATGATTTTACCCAAGGTCGTTTTCTTTTCCTTTTGATGCCTTACACCAGACACACTAACTTCGTGATTTCCTTAACACTACAAAGCAAGGTCCAATTGCAGAGCTTGGGTTAAGTGGCTATTTTCTCTGCTTGGAATATTATTCTTCCAGATACATATATCACCTCTTTTGGGTTATTTCCTCTAATGTACTTCATTTCCTTCACATCTTCATTTAGATGTCATCTTATTTGTCATTGAGTCCTCTTGTATTCAGGACTGCAACTCACAAGCACCCCCCACCTTTGCCTTTGTTCTCTAGTTTTTCTCTAAATCCTTTTCCCTTGCTAAAGTATTATATACTTATTTTTTATTATGTCTTATCATACTACAACATAAACTCCATAAGGGTGGGGACTATTGTTTATTATTATTGTTCTATTCACTGTCATTTCTCCAGTACCTAGAACAGTGCCTAGCACCAAATAGGGACTTAAGGACATCTGTTGAATAAATAGTCACAAGTTTGGTAGCAGACAGAACCTGAAGACAGCTGGCATATTTTTAAGTGCTCAAACTGTCCCTAATTGGTAGGGCTCTTTCAGCTAAAGATGTAACAGCTAACCAAGGACACTCTTGATGAAAATAGTATTTGTTTGCAGATGTTCAAACATATATTATTATATTATTATTATATATTATTATACATATATATATTAGACTGGGTTCACTTTTAAAATTCCCAAGGGCTTTCTCAGAACTATATACAAAGCTTAGGAACTTTGGCTGTGAAAATTTTATCTAAGCAGATGTAGAAAATAATGGAGACATTTTTCAAGAATTCTGTCCATTTTTTAAAAAATACAAATTAAACCGCTCCAACCCTTAAGATATCATAAGGTTATCTTATAAGTCCCTTCTAAATGCATTCAGTGTGAACTGATTCAAATTCTGTTCTAAATAATAGTTGATCTTTATCAGCAAAGATGAAGAGACCTGTTTACTAAAAACTGCAGTTGTTTCTGATGTTATCATTATGGTCTCTGATAAGGATAGGGCACCAGGGAGACAAAGTAATAGGAAATTTTTTTTGTAAGCATCCTGTAACTTCTCTAGTACTTGCACAGTTCATTCTTAAAACATTTCTGAGAAAGACTTTACAGAGATATTAGTCTGTTGTAGCACTATTACACTTGTTTATTTCATAACTATTAGTACCTATTATTGGTCAGTGGGCTTAATCTAGGGATGTCTATCCCTTCCTCACTCCTTCCCCCAAAAAAAGTCTGTCAAGGTATTGAATCTACCATAAATTTTTTTAGCTTTTATCTGAAATAGAGTCAGGAATTAATGAGAAGAAGAATCATTACCATTTATTGAGCACTTATGTGAGCCTGGCCCATATTGTAAGCAGTTTAAGTACTCTGTATTTATTTAGTAAGTATTCACTTATTTGATCCTCACAACACCCGATGGAGCAAATTCTATTATTAAATTCATTACTTGGGGCACCTGGGTGACTCTGCCTTCAGCTTAGGTCATGATCTCAGGGTCCTGGGATCGAGCCCCACATCAGGCTCTCTGCTCAGCGGGGAGCCCGCTTCCCCCTCTCTCTCTGCCTGCCTCTCTGCCTACTTGTGATCTCTCCCTGTCAAATAAATAAAATCTTTAAAAAAAAATAAATACATTACTGTATTGTGAAACCAACACAAAGAGGTCACTTCCCTGGGAGTCACACCATGGAACCTGAGAAAGAGACTCTGCCTCTAAACTTTCAGTTTATTATATACATTTATATAGCTGTGTAGAGCTGTATTCTTAACATTATTGTGGTCCTAAATCCCTTTGAGAAATCTAGGGAAAGTTACAGAACCTCTCTGAAGAAAAATGCCCATAAAAATAAAATGTTTTGTTCACAAACACCCTGAAACCTATCTATAAACTCCCTAGGTCTTCTGGTTAAGAATGATATAATACAGCTCGTTTTGAATCCTCAAACATTACAGACATATGATGCAAAAAAGTAAAAGTCCCACATTACCTGAAACTGTAGATATTAACATTGTTACTGCTTTAGTCTCTGTGGACCAGATTGTTTTTCTAAGCATATTCTATGCACAAAAGAAACCATATGTGTTTTGTTTTTTTTAATGATGGTAAGAACTATATTGAAACATAAAACCTTTGTTCATCAGAAAATATCATTAAAATAAAATAGAAAGACAAGCCAACCACAGATGGGGAGAAGATATTTGCAACATATGTAACCAAGCATGAATTGAGTTCCAAACTAAAGAACTCATATAAATCAAGGAAATGGGCAGCCTACTAGAAAAATAGGGAAAAAATATGGACAGGCATATCACAAAAGATCAAACAGAAAAGACCAATTAACATACATGTTCAGCATCTAGGGAAATCAGAGAAATTAAATGAAAACCAGAAAATAACATTTTACACTCATTTGATCTGCAAAAATTATTGCGACTTCTCTGATTACACAGTGAAAAAATATTGTACACATTAATGTGAATGAATCTCAGAAACAATGTTGAGCAAAAAAAAAGTCTCAGAAGAGATTTTAGGTAGAGTTCAAAACTAGGCAAACTGAATAATATACATTGCATATGTATGGGTGTGTATAATAAAACTATAAAGAAGAGTGGGGAAATAATCAGAAAGTAACCTTGTGGATGAGGAGGAGGAAGAAAAGAGACAGCAGAGATGCACTGGATTTGAGTGGCAAAGGAATGATCTGTTTGTTAAGGGAGCAGAGTATACTTGAGTGTTTGTCACTCTTTATATCTTTGATAACTCATTTATATAAAAGAGTGCTTATTATATTAGTTACATTTCCACAGAGACAGCAATGTGTTGGCCATAA
Organism: Taxidea taxus jeffersonii; assembly: GCA_003697995.1. NCBI lineage: Eukaryota > Metazoa > Chordata > Mammalia > Carnivora > Mustelidae > Taxidea > Taxidea taxus. Next base: position 11,147 of record RCUC01127293.1, on the reverse strand, counting down.
GCAATTTATAAAGTCTCTTCCTGATTTAAAATATATATGTATATATATTTTTAAGTTACTTTTTTATTATATTAGTGCAATATGTTATTTGTTGTATAGAAATAGTGACATGGAATTTCTTCCTTTGATTCAAATGGTTTTTGGTATTTATTGCATGAAGTATGATTCTTTTTCCACCTACATTAAAAACACAACTATATTTCACTGTGTGAGATATGTTGTATCTCTCTTCTTTGATTCTTTGCAAAGGCATTTGAAGCTCATGTTTTATGATTCTAAAATTGAAAACATAATCTCCTTATATACATGATCAATTTGGTCCTTTAAATCACTAGCCAGTAAATTTAGCCTATAAAAACTGTTAAAATTAGACAACATAGTTGAGGTCAATTGGCCATTTGGTACCAAATGGAAATATACTCCAAATATTTATAATCAAAGAAGGTTAAGTGAACACTGTTTACCAGTGTGCACATTGGCTCTGGGTGGTCAGAGTCAAGATTCTGTAGAGAACCATGGCTGTGGCACCCAAAAAGGTTAGTCTTTGGGTTCTTCCCCCTCAGTTTGGGGTTTGGTCAAGTCTTTTGGTTTTTTGAGACTGTCTCCTTATTTGTAAAAATAGGGATGATATCACATAGCTTGACACAGTGTCTTTAGAGTGTTTCTGACTTAGAGCAGTAGTAAGAAAATACTTTACATCATAACCTGTACATACATAGTTATACCATGTATGTTTATAGGTCTATACCTATACATGTATAAACATTTCTGTATAACAAGGCTTACTCATATTGTGTATAGTACACTTATTTTAAAATATTAATGAAATTGATTTCATGACCCAATAAAAGGTAATGGCCCTTGGTTGAAAACACTATATAAAGATTCAGTTAGTTTCAGATTGTACTACTAAAATGATTTTACTACTCTGGTCATTCAATTAGCAAATGTTTATTGAGGAGCTATCATGAACCTATGTGAACAGAACTGGCAGTCCCTAGCCTTTTGTTGTTTGTAGCCCCTTGGGAAAGAGAAAATACGTAAGAAAATGTGTCATCGTGAACTATCAACTAAACCACAAAGAAATACGTGGGCAAGTGAAAGAATACCAGAAAGAACTTGCTTTATAGTGGGCGTGACCATATGGCTCAAACCAGGGGGAAAGGAAAAAGGAAACTGGAGCAAGGGATGAGGGAAAGCTGCAGTGGGGCTTTTGAAACATGTCTTGACTAGACAAATTTGAAAATTGTGCTTTCAATCATTTCTCTTGAGGTCACTGATTTTTTTAATAAATGATCCTGTTGTAATTAACCACATAAATAATCCATTGCACAAAGAATTTCCCAAATGATTTTAATCTTTATCTGTTTTAATAATCATCCCCCTGTACCAACACCCCCACCTTATTTCAGACTCCAGTCCCTTGACATACCTAGTACTTATCTCCCAGAACTCCCACCATAATTCCCTGTCTTTTGGCTCTGATTTAACCTTTAGACAGCATCTGACACAATTTTTCTGTCCACAGAACACTTGCTTTATTTTTCTTTCATTTTCAAACCCTCCATGGGCTCTCTTTGTCTCTCTGACTGATAGATATGGGTAAAACTCAGGATTTTGTCCTCTAACCTCTTCCCTTTTTTACAATAAACACTCTTCCTGGGCACTGTATTGATTTGGTAGTTCATTTCTGTGGCCCAGATCAGCTACATTATGTATGCCACCAGCTCCCAAATTCATATCTCCCATCTAGATCTCTCTTACAGATTTTACCACTCCTGCAAACCATAGGCATTTCAAATTCCATATGCCCCAAACAGAACGTTATCTTACCCTCCAGACCTCATCTCATGCTTTGTTTTCTGTCTTGGTGGCAACATCACCTCACCAGCTGCCAAGCCATTTACAAGAGTCATTCCTATTCCCATTCTTTCTCACTACTCACATCTATTCAGTTACCAGATCTTCATGATTTTGCCTCCTAACAATCTTTGAAAACCACTATTTCAACTACCCAGCTTTAGACCGTATCATATCTTACTTACTGTACCTTAGCAGTCCCCTGACTGGTCTCATAGCCACCAGTGTCATTTTCTTCAAGTCCAGTGTCAGGCGATATCCTAAAGTCTAAAGTAGAGATTTGATCCTAATCACACCCTTATTAAAATCTCTTAATAGCACGTCATAACCAACAGGAAGACTTTCATGCTCCTTATCACAGCATCCAGGGCCTTTGCTAGTTTATTCCCTGCCCTGTCTAATCCCCTTGTTAACTTTCTCTAAACCCCATCTCTTTGACTCCTCCACATGGAACTTATTTTCTATTTCTTCTGCCCATGATACTCAGAACTCTCCTACCTCCTTTCAACTGGCTGACTTTTACATATCCTTTAGCTCTCAAATGAGAGTTCTCTTTTTTTTTTCTGGGAAACTTTCTCTGAACCCAGTGTAACTGCTACTACTCTGTTGTAGTTGCTTGTTTACTTGTCTTTTTCCACTAGGAGATGGTCAGCTCTTAAGGAGAGTTGTCTGTCTGCTCTGTTCATTCATTCTAGCCCCAGCTCCTGACACAGTGTTGGTGCCTAGCAATACCTATTTGAAAGATGAAGGAAAGAACGAAGTGAGAAAAAGCCAGTTGCAAAGGAGGATAGTGTACCATTGTGCTTAAGAACATAAGCTTGAAAGTCCAGTGGGTCTGTGTTTTAATCCTACCTCTACCATTGACCAGCTGAACAAATTATTTCACCTAAGCTTTGTACTCCCCATCTGTAAAAATTAGGGTGTAATAGTTCCTACATTGCAGGGTAAGGGATAAAATTAGAGAATGTAAGCGGAGTATCTAGCACAGTGCCTGTAGTATACAAACAAGTATACAATGAGGTTAGCTTTTTTCTTTTCATTGCATTCTAATACATGAACAGGTTGAACTAAAAAGCCATCTGATTATCACTGTAATATTTTTATTAATAAAAGCACACATACCTGGAGGACAACATGACCCCACTGACAGAGATTGCTTAAATAATATCAAGAGACATAAGACATACTGTTATATGTGGTCTTCAAGTCCTGAAAATATTATAAAAAGGTAAGCGATTTCCCAGTTGGATAAAAATGCAGTTATGGGGCGCCTGGGTGGCTCAGTGGGTTAAGCCTCTGCCTTCGGCTCAGGTCATGATCTCAGGGTCCTGGGATCGAGCCCCACATCGGGCTCTCTGCTCAGCAGGGAGCCTGCTTCCCCCTCTACCTCTGCCTGCCTCTCTGCCTCCTTGTGACCTCTCTCTCTCTGTCAAATAAATAAATAAAATCTTTAAAAAAAAAAATGCAGTTATGAGGCAAAACAAAATCTTTACTTGTTATAGGGAAATGTGAGCATAATTACAGCTTATTAAAAATGTCCTTTATAACAGTATACTGCATGAAAAAGAAGGGAAACTTTATCATATCTAATAAGAAATGGAAAGAATATGAGGTTTCTGAACTTTTTTGATGGTAACTACTCTCTATTAAGGTATATCTCTAAAGTGTTTTTTGCTTAAAAAAGAAAAGTACATTGTAACTCTCTAAAATCCACTTACTAGTATTGTTCCATTTACCTTTTATTTCATGTTCACTGAATTTAATACCTAATATTTGATGATACAAATTAATTTACTTGCACCTTAGTAACGTCTTACACTCTCTGCCATCTGTCAGAGTAGCCCTAGCCTTCAAAATGTGATCTGCACAGAAAGGGAAACACTTATCTGAACTGATAAGTACAGGGAGAGCAAGCAGCTCTCTTATTCCTGATATGGAAAGTTCTTTCCATTGTGGATGTTACCTAGTCTGATCCACACATGTGGTTTGAAGAATTGCACTTCTCTTTTGTCTGATGAACAAGCTTTCCCTAAGTATGGAAAGATCATATTGTAATTGTAATCATATTAGCTCTTTAATGTCACTAAGGCTCCATTTGGTACCCTGGAGAAGGAATAAGTGACATTTTGGCATTATGGTTATCCTTCTGGAAAGAATGCCTGCCTGTGGATTAAATTCTTTATCTGTCAGGAAGGATCTGATTTATTTGGGGGCATTACTGCCTTGGTGACCTTGTTTGGTATCTAGCTTATTTTCGGGAAAGAAAGAGACAGGACAACCTGAATCAAGGTAATATTTTCTTTTTGGGAACAGATTGCCTTCGTTATATTCAGCCTTTTATAAATTACCATCATTTTAGAAAGTAACTATTAACTGAAGTGAGCAAAACAAATTTGCAGAACAGATAAAAAATGGTACAAATTTGGAAGCTTGAGTTAAAGATTTTTTTCTTGAAGAGGAGTTAAAATGAAGAAGTCTAGTGACCCATGTTTTAGCTTTCATGAATATTTCCAGAATTAGCCAGTACACTTTGCAGTTGATTTTTTAAAGAAGTATTTACATACTTCTTTTTCTTTTAAGATTTTATTTATTTATTTGACAGAGAGAGAAAGAGCACAAGCAGACAGAGCAGCAGGTAGAGGGAGAGGGAGAGGCAGGCTCCCCACTGAGTGAAGAGCCCAGCGTGGAGCTTGATCCCAAGACCCTAGGATCATGACCTGAACCAAAGGCAAACACCCAACCCACTGAGCCACCCAGACACCCCAAGAAGTATTCACATACTAATTCAGACATTTTTTTCTTTTTCTGCATCATGTTTCTTGCCATTTCTTTGTTCCTCAGTACCTCTAAATAAACACTGAAAATAAGAAAGAGAAAATAAAGGTTTTTCATGTTTTCTCTATTTTTAGTAATTGAAGAGGGAGCAGTTAAAAATAGTGTAGCTTAAGGATGCCTGAGTGGCTCAGTGATTAAGGATATGCCTTTGGCTCAGGTCATGATCCCAGGGTCTGGGGTTGAGCCCCACTCGCCCCATCCACGGCGGGCTCCCTGCTCAGCGGGAAGCCTGCTTCTCCTTCTCCCTCTGCTTGTGTTCCCTCTCTCTCTCTGTGTCAAATAAATAAAGATCTTAAAAAAAAGAAAGAAAGAAAGGGAAAGAAAACTAACTCTTTAAAAAAAAAAAAAAACGTAGTGTAGTTAGTTTAAAGTCTGAGCTTCAGACTAACCTACTGTGTGTGCCTGGTCAACTGTGGGACACAATGTCTCTCCTCCAAGGCCTACTGTTCCGTGAAGGAGAAGACACTTCAGTGAAGTCTTTAAGAGTGATTAAAGGCATGCTTAAAAGGGCTTGTAAACAGGGGCCCCTGGGTGGCTCAGCAGGTTAAGCATCTGATTCTTGATCTCAGCTCAGGTCTTGATCTCAGCTCAGGTCTTGATCTCAGGGTCCTGAGTTCAAGCCCCATGTTGGGCTCTATGCTGGGCATGGGGCCTACTTTAAAAAAAAAAAAAAAAAGTGCATGTAAACTGAAAAGAGAGATTACTGATAAGGCTCCAGTCACATATAACCCCCCCCCCGCCGCCTCATATCAGTGATGTTGTATAATTTTTTTTTCTCAGAGACCTGCAGTAGCTCCTCTTTATCCTCTAAATTAGACACTGGTTCCTTAGCCTGCATATGTGTGGCCCTAGCCTCCTTTCCCAGCTTTAATTCCGGAATTCCCCTGCTGCTGTTCTATACTTTAGGTGCACAAAACTAAGCATGCACTAGTTTTCCTCATTGCTATGCCTTTGTTTATGCTCTTTCCTCTACCTCATAGTTCCTCAACCGTGGCATTATTGACATATTGAGCTGAATAATTCTTTGTTGTGAGGAACTGTCATGTGCACTGTAGGAGGTTTAGGAGTATTCCTGGCCTCTATCCTCTAAATACCTCTATGTAACCAAAAATGTCTCCAGAAGAGAAGCAAATTACACTTACAGATTATTTCTGCCCTAAATTTCTGCACATCTACTCGTTTGAGGCTTCTGCCACCTAGCTACATCAGCCATCTTCTATTTGTCATTACTAGCACCTACCAGTTGGTCAGTTTCCTGGAGATATGCCTCCCAGACAGTTATCTAACTGCTGCTGTCATTTTAGATGATTTCATTGTCCACAGAGATAACCCCAACCCAGCATCATAATCTTCCCACCTCAGCTACTCCAGTTAACTCCCTGTACCTTGTAGGTACCAGAAAATATACCATCCTAAAAATCACTAATCAGATGTCCCACTCTCCTGCTACTATCTCATGTCCTTCTAGGCTGCCTGCCTTAAGTGCCTTCCCTGCAGCATTTTTTGGACTTTACTGAGACCTCCAGTCCACTCACTGACCTTACTGCTTTCTGTCCACCTCTCCCCCCTCCCATCTTCACTCCATCCCTGGCCATGGTGCATGATTAAAAACAATCTCTTCCAAATACCCCTAACTTCTCTCATTCTCCAACAGTCTGACACTCTAATCCCAGCTAAACCCAGTTCTTTTCCAAGAAAAACATTAGAATCATTGAGGTAGCAGTCTGTTCCTGATTTCAGTCTTACATTCTGAAGTCAAGGCCTCATTTTTCTCTCTCATATTTCCTGAACTTTTTCTTCACTTTGTCACAATTTGAAATTGAAGTCTTTTCTCATTCTGATATATGTCAAGTGGTCTCCTGTTCCTATCCCCTTCCTCATCCTCCCCTCCAGCTACCCTTGGAGAAGAAAGCCATGTACACATTTCAACAACCACTAACAGCTATACCTGTTCATCTTGGCATTTAACAATGTATTTGCTCTGAGTGGCTTTAGAGACAAATGTAGACCTCTCCCTCACCCATATTCTTAAGAAAATAAAAAGGGATAGTTGAAAGTTTTCTGACATTCTCAAGCAGACTAAAGTAACAAAATATCCTTGGATAACTGAGTAGATGTAAGTTGGGTCAACAGATACCTAAAACATTAGGCAGTCTTTTACCAGGAGACTGATATGACATTTAGAAGCAGATTATGTTGCATGGTTTGATATTTCTTCACACCTGCTTTCTGAATATAGGTGTGTTCTTAATTTGATATCCAGGATCACATACTGCTGACGATAGACACAAGGCAGTAGTAATATTGTATTTTCTACCAAATGGAAAGAAGTTTTTGAAACTCAGCTTTTTTGACAACATTAGGAAATCGGGTATTTTTATATTAATAGAACGTTGGAAATTTTACTTTAAATTAGTATTTGATACTCTTAGTACTCAGCTCTTACTGACTACACAATAAAGAAAATAAAATTACATGCTTTACTTTTATTATATGTTTTCCATGTATTTAAGTACCCTAAACAGTGATTCTTAATCACCTGAAGATTTCTTTATCTTTGTCAGTAATTAACAGAATCGTGCTGACATTTTAAATCTAACTAGTTAACTTTTCATAGGTTTAGACTGTAATATAGACTTTCAAAACAGGTTTGTTTACGTGGGCACTTCAGCGGAATTAGAATGTGTAAGGTGCTATGTCTTTCAATCTGAATGACAGTTTATGGCATCTCCAAACCTCACATGTTATGCCAGAAAATTTAAATGATTGTGGTAGCTCATCATATTTTTAATGACCTATGTAGTAAATGTATACTAAGTAGCTTAAATTGTTTGAGTTATTATATAGTCATATTCAACATGAACTAAGTCAATTTATATCCATTATAGCTGGTTTACTATGAACTTAAAGATTATTAACATTAAATGTCCTGGGCCTTAAAACTGTTAAATTGGCACAGTTAAGAAGATTATAAAATTTCCCAAAAACGATTATAAAATTAACATTCAGATTAAGTCACATAAAAATGTTTTGACCAAGATGTATACATTTATCTTAGTAGAAATTATCTGTAATCATAACAGACTCTTCATATTGTATATTGGCATCCAAAACACAAATGCCTAAAAATAAGTATTTAGATACGCCATGCCTACCTTCCTTCCAAAACCAAGAGACTCAGTTTTGCACTGATGTTTTTTGGAAGACTAGCTGAAATTATGGAATAATAAGAAACTAATTTTTACTGACTAAAGAATAGATTGCACTCTTTTTAGGATCTCAGTATCAGTCATGCAGGTGGCGTGCTTTGAGAATATTTGAGAACTCTTCCAGTATCCATGTTTAGAAATACAAAGTAACTAAAATGTGTTGTAAAATGAGCTAAAAGTATATATAGGACGACTTTGTACAAAGTAAGAGGCCATCTTTTTTTTTTTTTTTTTTTAAAGAACATTCATTACAGTACTTCTGGCAAATAATAGAATCTTAGCCCTTCCACCCTAAGAAAACATATAGTGCCTGGGACACGGCATCCTGTCAGCATTCTCAAAGTGTTATTTGTGGTCCCCCGCCCCCATGGCCTTTACCTAAGGTGAAATAGAATTTTTATTCCTGAAATAAACTTTAGAATTACTCTACGTCGATAAGTCATGACAGATTTAAAACAAAGCTTTCAGGAAGGCAAAGCAAGCAGGGATAGAGGTACTTTTGACTCCTGAAAATTGCAAGCTATCAGCTGACTGAAAAGTGTATAGTATTTCTAATCAGTTTAAAAATGATCAGTATAGAACCCCTGGGTGGTTCAGTCAGTTAAGTGGTCGCCTCTTGATTTGGCTCAGGAAGACAGCTATGCTAACCACTATACCACCAACGCTCCAGCCTGGCTCAGGTCATGAACTTAGGGTCCTGGGATTGAGAACCCCATTGGGCTCCGTGCTCAGTGGAGAATCAGCTTGAGGAGTCTCTCCCTCTCTCACTGCCTTTCCCCCAGTTTCCATGCACGTGCACCTGCTCTTTCTAAAATAAATAAATCTCTTAAAAAAATGATTAGTATGCCAAACACACTTTTTTTCCTTAAGAATATATCTGTGAAACAGCTCAGCTAGATCTAACTTTTAAATGTTTCTGTCCTCTTAAACCAAAGTTAATTTTCATGATAATTAAAAATATAATGCAGATGAGGGGCGCCTGGGTGGCTCAGTGGGTTAAAGCCTCTGCCTTCAGCTCAGGTCATGGTCCCAGGGTCCTGGGATCGAGCCGCGCGTTGGGCTCTCTGCTCGGTGGGGAGCCTGCTTCCTCCTCTCTCTCTGCCTGCCTCTCTGCCTACTTGTGATCTCTGTCTGTCAAATACATAAATACTTTTAAAAAATATATATAATGCAGATGAAAGAAATAATGGGTTCTTTTACAAAAATATTTAGTTTTTGTACCCAGGCGCCCCCATGGTCTTCTATTTAAAAAAAAACTTTTATTGGGGCACCTGGGTGGCTCAGTGGGCTAAGCCTCTGCCTTCGGCTCAGGTCATGATCCCAGGGTCCTGGGATCAAGCCCCGCATCGGGCTCTTTGTTCGGCGGGGAGCCTGCTTCCCCCTCTCTCTCTGCCTACTTATGACCTCTCTTCCTGTCAAATAAATAAAATCTTTAAAAAAAAAAACAACCTTTTATTTATTGTGACATGAAGTCACTCTTTTTTTACAAGAATTTTTAGATGTTTACATTTTATTTATACATGTAAAATTTACCACCTATTTTTTAATTATACTTTTTGATAATAAATTGATAATTTATTGATAATACATTGATAATAAATCCATTCATAATCCGCAACTACCATCACTACAGTACTCCCATAACTCCTGTCATCTTGTAAAATACAAACTCTAACCACTAACTTATTTTCCTAACTTATTGCCCCAGCCCCTGGCAACTACATAAGGTATTCTCCTTATGTGTCTGTGATTTTGACTACTCTAAGTCCCTCATATAACTGGAATCATGAAGTATTTGCCTTTTTTTGTGACTGGCTTATTTTATTTACCATTATATTCTCAAGATTCATCCATGTTATAGCATATGTCAAAATTCCCATTCTTTTTCAGGCTGTATAATATTCCATTGTGTGTATATTCCACGTTTCTCTGCTGATTGATGATGCTAAGTTTGCGTCCATGTTTTAGCTACAATGAAAAATACTATTATGAACATTGGTGTAAAAACATCTCTTGGAGACCTTCTTTTTAATTATTTTAGGTATATACTTAGATGTAGAATTGCTGGATTCTGTGGTAATTCTATTTTTAATTTTTTAAGGAACTGCCCTCTTCACAGCTTTACCATTTTACATTCCCAACAACAGTGTTGATATGTTCCAGTTTCTGAACCAGGAAGAAATAGAAAACCTGAATAGGCCCATAACAAGTAAGGAGATTGAAACAGTCATCCAAAATCTCCAAACAAACAAAAGCCCAGGGCCAGATGGCTTCCCAGGGGAATTCTACCAAACATTTAAAGAAGAATTAATTCCTATTCTCCTGAAACTGTTCCAAAAAATAGAAATGGAAGGAAAACTTCCAAACTCATTTTATGAGGCCAGCATCACCTTGATCCCCAAACCAGACAAGGATCCCATCAAAAAAGAGAATTACAGACCAATATCCTTGATGAACATAGATGCGAAAATTCTCACCAAAATACTAGCCAATAGGATCCAACAGTACATTAAAAGGATTATTCACCACGACCAAGTGGGATTTATTCCAGGGCAGCAGGGTTGGTTCAACATCCGCAAATCAATCAATGTGATACAATACATTAACAAAAGAAAGAACAAGAATCATATGATACTCTCAATAGATGCTGAAAAAGCATTTGACAAAGTACAACATCCCTTCCTAATCAAAACTCTTCAAAGTGTAGGGATAGAAGGCACATACCTCAATATTATCAAAGCCATCTATGAAAAACCCACGGCAAGTATCATTCTCAATGGAGAAAAACTGAGAGCTTTTCCGTTAAGGTCAGGAACACGGCAGGGATGTCCACTATCACCACTGCTATTCAACATAGTACTAGAAGTCCTAGCCTCAGCAATCAGACAACAAAAAGAAATTAAAGGCATCCAAATCGGCAAAGAAGAAGTCAAACTATCGCTCTTTGCAGATGATATGATACTATATGTGGAAAACCCAAAAGGCTCCACTCCAAAACTGCTAGAGCTTGTACAGGAATTCAGTAAAGTGTCAGGATATAAAATCAATGCACAGAAATCAGTTGCATTTCTTTACACCAACAACAAGACAGAAGAAAGAGAAATTAAGGAGTCAATCCCATTTACAATTACACCCAAAACCATAAGATACCTAGGAATAAACCTCACCAAAGAGGCAAAGAATCTATACTCAGAGAACTATAAAGTACTCATGAAAGAAATTGAGGAAGACACAAAGAAATGG
>ML100977.1:9317-22879 GCA_003697995.1 Taxidea taxus jeffersonii | reverse complement strand
AAAAAAAAAAAAGAAAGAAATGAAAACTTGCCCACATGATATTTAACTATGAAGTAATAAGTGATTTTTAGATAAATGTATCAGACCATCTTACTGGATGGTTTCCTTCGAGGATACACATTGTTTCCTCAAGCTTCTCTTTTAGAACTGTTTCCCAGCCGATTTCAAGCCACTGAACACATATCTTAGCACTTTCCCTCACTAAAAAAAAATAAAATAAAAAAATCAGGTGCCTGGGTGGCTCAGTCAGTTAAGCGTCTGCCTTCTGCTGAGGTCATGACTCCAGATCCTGGGATCCAGTCCTGCATTGGGCTCCCTGCTTAGTGGAGAGTCTGCTTCTCCCTCTTCCTTTGCCCTTCTCCCCTACTCACACTCATGTTCTTTCTCTCGCAAATAATCTATAAAAATAAATAAATAAAATTTTTAAAAAATCAAATGTAGTTTTATCACTACATTTAGCAATTTTTTTTACTGTATTTAAAAAAAAATTTTATTATAAGTAGGCTCCACACCCAACATGGGGCTCGAACTCACAACCAGGACATCAAGAGTCACACACACTATGGACTGAGCCAGCCAAGTGCCCCTACAGCCAGTCATTTTTATCACTAAAACTTCCAGCAGTCAGAAAATCATACCTACCACAAAGGATGAAATTGTGCTACTGCAAGAATTCAGTAAAGACTCTTAAAATGAACATTTTAAAAAGAAATGCTGCAAGAGCGTCTTGAGCGCTGGGACAAAGCAGCAAAATGGAAAGGAAGAGCAATCCTTCGACTGTATCATTTTCAGTGGATTCCTTTAACAATTGCTTTAATAAGCACTTATGCCTCCATTTCTCTATATATGAATTAGCTAGAGCCAAGTCAAGGTAATGCGAGTTTTTCTTTTTAATTCTAACCTCCCATTTTCTTCCCTCATTCTTCTCCTAGAACACATGCTCTGTACACGTGCGTGCCCACAACGTGCACACGTGCACACTTACCATCTGGAGCATATTTCGAGGAGATCCCTAGAATGACCGCAAGTGCAACAAAAAACGAGAAACTAGTGACAGCAAAGCAAATGAAAGTATTTTTGTGCCTCTTCTGCTTTCGGCTTTCTCTCTGGGCTTGCTGCTCTTCAGTGGAGAAAGCAAAGGTGGCCCGGGCTTCCTGTCTGATGGAGGTCAGTTTGGCTGAAGCTTGGCTCTTTGGAGGAGGAGGGGGCCGCAGGGGCACAACCTTCCCTGGAACGTAGCCAGACGAGCGATGGCTGCTTCCATTCTGAGGTTGCAGGAAAGCAGGGGAGTGTCCCCTGGAATCAGTGGCATGCATGATACACTGTCGCTGAGAAAAGAAAAAAAAAAAAAATTAAGGTCCAGACATGTGAGAGTTGTAATGGCTTTTTTTTTAAAGATTTATTTATTTGAGGGGCGCCTGGGTGGCTCAGTGGGTTAAAGCCTCTGCCTTCGGCTCAAGTCATGATCTCAGGGTCCTGGGATAGAGCCCCACGTCGGGCTCTCTGCTCAGCGGGGAGCCTGCTCCCCCTGCCTCTCTGCCTACTTGTGATCTCTGTCTGTCTAATAAATAAATAAAATCTTAAAAAAAAGAGAGAGATTTATTTATTTGAGAGAGTGTGCACAAGCGAGCCGGCGGGAGGGGAGCAGGAGAGACTCCTCAAGCAGAGCCTGCTGAGCGCAGAGCCTGAAGGGGTCTCAGTCCCAGGACTCTGAGATCATGACCTGAGCCAAGACCAAGAGTTGGCAGCTCAACAGACCGATACCCCCCCAAGCACCCCAGTAATGGCTTTACTAAGTGTTTTTTATTATGATCAAATCATGTCATATAAAACTCACCACTTCAACCATTTTAAAGTACACGATCTGGTGGCCTTTAGTTCCTTCACAGTTTTGCACAACCGTCCCCACCAACCTTCTCCAGGACATTTCCACTATCCCCAACAGAACTCAGTAGCCATGATGCAAAAACTCCCCGCTCCTCCCTTCCCCCCCAGTGCCTGGTAACCACTTCAACGACTCTTCGAAAATACCAGGTCAGCTCACATGCCTGATAGAATCACTAACTGTCCTCAAATGCCACTGCTTCTTGCCCCTGGCTGCACATCTGAGTCACCCACTAACATCACCGCCCGGTGCCGTACTCCACACAGCAAAGTCGGGACCCAGGCACCTGCATCTTTTACAAGCCCCCGAAGGGATCTGAAGCACCTTGGTTGACAGCCACTCTCCTAAGGCAACCATTCTCAGTGCTCATCGTGCCTGCGAGTCACCAGCGCTATTTGATAAAAATGTCGATTCCTGGGCTCTCCATCCCAGGGATTGCGGCTCAGCTGGTACAAGGAGGGCCGTGGATTTTATACCTTAAACACAAACCTGGTGAGACACTGAAGCAAGAGGTCAAACTTTTTGAGTATCAGGACTGTAAACTCTTCACACTGAAGTTAAAGTCCATGCATGCTAGGGAGACCACACGTTGGCCCTAACAAGTTCCCAAAGACAAGCTTTCCCATTTGGGTGTTGGATGTCTCCACTAGGTTTATCTTTCGGTGAAGCAACTTAAGCATTTCTAGCTGTGTTATCCCTTAGCCACAGACTAGGAATTCATTCACTTAGGAAACCTAACTAAAGCAGGGAAGTGTCCCTACACTCTCTGGCTAAAAAAAGAGACAACAGGCCCAAAATGCTTGAAGGCCACATCACCAAACCAAAACTTGACACCTAACCTAATGGTGGTTTCAGGCTCTCAGGAATGTAACCTTCAATAAGTCTGGAACTACCAGTGGGCCCTAGTAAGATCATTAGACTGACAGACCCCTGCCTTCCCCCAAAGGAAGGTGACCACGCCCAAAGCAATCCATTCTTTGCTAGAAACTTCTTTTTCTGCCCCTCTGCCTTCCATTTTTTACCCCTCTGCCTTCCATTTTTTACGGCTCCTTGGAGCCCCTTTCAATCTGCTAACATGAGATGCTGCCCGATTCCTGAATCATTAAGTAAAGCCAATTAGATCTTCCAACTCACTCAACTGAATACTGTTTTTAACAATTTCTTTGAATCCTCACATTTTATTTTAAAAAATAGACATTCAGGGGCACCTAGGTGGCTCAGTCGGTTATGTCATCTGCCTTCAGCTTGGGTCATGGTCTCGGGGCCCCAGGATTGAGCCCCACATTGGGTTCCCTGCTTCTCCCTCTCCCTCTGCCTGCTGCTCCCCCTGCTTGTGCTCTCCTGCTCTCTGTCAAATGAATAAAATCCCTAAATATATATATAAAATAGGCTTTCAAATATTACGGTTAGAATAATTCTTTTTTTTAAATCTAACTCACAGTCCTTACTGCCAGGCACTGTTCGAAACCTCTCACATGTATTACTCATCTAATACATTTAACACAACAAATCTCAGTAGCTCCCATGGTCCCCATCGTACACATGAGAAAAGCAGAGGCCTGCAATTGTTAACTAGCTGGTATAGGAGAAAACCAGGACTCAAACCCGGGGTATTAGAGTTCAGGCTCTTAACCCTTATACTAATGTGTCTTTCAAAACAACTGAGAGGCGATAATGTCAAAGAAATCAGTTTTCTGATTTGCAAAAGTGTAGCTAGAATGAGCTGAGTCTGAAAGACCACATTATTATTTTCAAGAATTCTTCATGCAGGGGCGCCTGGGTGGCTCAGTGGGTTAAAGCCTCTGCCTTCGGCTCAGGTCATGATCTCGGGGTCCTGGGATCGAGCCCCGCACTGGGCTCTCTGCTTGGCGGGGAGCCTGCTTCCCTTCCTCTCTTCGCCTGCCCCTCTGCCTCCCTGTGGTCTCTGTCTGTCAAATAAATAAATAAAATCTTTAAAAAAAAATTTTAAAAAAGAAAAGAATTCTTCATGCAAAAGTTCACTACCAATGAGTCTTGTCTAAGAGAAGCTGGCACACACATAAAACAAGGTCAGTCCTTTTTATTCTTTAGAGTAAGCACTTGGAAGTTTCTGAATGAAAGAGTAAGTTTTGAACCCAAGGCTATTCTGTTACTTCACAAAGTCAAAGAAAGAATGCAAGGAAACAAGAAGTGCTATGCTTCTATCATGTTCTTCTTGCAAGGACCGTGGATAAACGTGTTCAGTGGCTCTGGAAACACGATGTTCAACCTGTTCCATTACTCCCCTTCCGTCGTAACTAGAGCATCTCAGAGTCACCTGATTTCATTCAGTACCTTGTAACGAATCCCCTCATCTTCTGCCAAAACAATGAATAAGATCCCAGTCACAAAGGTACCCCCAAACTGCTCTAAACTACAGCAAATCCATGAAACACAAAATATGGTCACTAGAAAAGCCATCAATAAGCCTTCCCAGGACCCAAATGACCTAGAAATTAATGGGGACAGAAGGGGAATCTAATCAGGAATTGATGCTGATTTTACACGGGGCAAAGAACATTCTCAGAGTCACTGTGTCTGTCAAAACACTTGGTGAGCGGAGTCTGATTTGTGAACAAAAGTAATTATTTAGATGAAGCTTAAGCCTCGTGACAAAGGGAAGAGAACACGATTCGAGGTGCCATTGAAGAAACTGCTGCATGTGTCAAACAGCGGAACGAAATAATGGAGACATCCTCCTGGAACAACCGAGAGAGTATAACAAAGACCCCTTTATGATCCCCTATTAACAAAGAAAGGACTAAACTAGATAGTCTTGAGTGCCAGGCTCACCAGGGTGGGAGGGGAATCATGACGATAATCTGCTCTGAAAGGGAGTGGGAAGCTTTTGTTCGAGGCTGCAATCATCTGATACTTCATTGTTTCGGGGTGAGAAAGGCTGTTATTACTTACCAGGCTGGAGGGCCCTTTTGTGGGACATGAGGTGTCTCCAGATGCACCCACAATATAATAACAGGCAGTAAGAGCCTCAATGAAGCCACCAACCCACTGGGAATAATTTGTGTCTTCACATTCACAAAATGATATCCTAGCATGGAAAAACTCAGATGGTGTCAGCCATAAATTAAATTGATCAATAAATGAAAAATAATTGTGGCTGTGTTCTCCCCATAACTCTTCTGTAAACCTAAATATATATATTTTTAAAATTTTTATCACTTTTTTTAAGTAAACTCTACACCCAACATGGGGCTTGAACTCATGATCCCCCCTCCCCGAGCTTCACTCTACTGAAAAACATGTAAATGCATAAGCAACAAATACAATCATTCTTTTCCTAAGAAGTAGACACACTGTTGAGACCGTCTTAAAATTATAACCAGGGAGGGGTGCCTGGGTGGCCCAGTGGGTTAAAGCCTCTGCCTTCAGCTCAGGTCATGATCTCAGGGTCCTGGGATCAAGCCCCACATCGGGCTCTCTGCTCAGCAGGGAACCTGCTTCCCCCTCTCTCTCTGCCTGCCTCTCTGCCTACTTGTGATCTCTGTCTGTCAAATAAATAAATAAATCTTTAAAAAAAAAAAAATTATAACCAGGGAAATCTGGTTGGCACAGTCATTAGAACATGCAACGCCTGACCTCAGGGTCTGAATTCAAGCCCCATGCTAGGGGTAGAGATTACTTAAATAAATAAATACGTAAATAAGTAAACATTTAAAACATTACAACTAAAAAATCATTTTATGCAAATTTCTTTTTCAATTTATCATGATTTTTAAAGGTACAAGATGATACAAATACACTGCTTTAAAATTCCACTTGACATTTAGGAGTTTACTTTAGGAGTAGTATTATGAATCAATCAATTACTTAAAAATATAATGATTCCTAGTTAAAGATTTAAATTATTTGTGGGAAGAATTGACATTTCGCTCATTCAGTCAGCAACTGTGAGCTCTCGAGGTCACTAAAGAATTGTGGTAAGCACTGTGGGGATAGACAAAAAGATGTGCAGCATCCCTAAAAAATACAATTCCTAGGTTCAATTTTTCTTTTCCTCAATTCAATTTTAATCACTTCCTTGAAGGCAGACTGGCATTGACCAAGGCAGTTGACCCTTGAACTGGGGAGCAGTTGGGGCACTGATCCCCACCTCCCCGCAACAAGCAATCATAAATCCATGTATAACTTTTGACTCTCCAAAAATTTAACTAATAACAGCTTATTGTTGGCCAGAAGCCTTATGGAGGACATAAACGTTGATTACCGTACATTCTGTATGTCGCATGTACCATATACTGTATTCTTACAATAAAGGAAGCTAGAGAACAGAAAATACTATTAAGAAAACCACAGGGAAGAGAAAATTCATGTACAGCACTGGATTAGTGTGAGTTTGGGGCTCCAAGAACAAAGAGGCACTTAGAAGAAGATCTCCCTCCAGCTTTCAAGATTTCAAGGGGAGTCTGAGCTGTCATTTTAAACTTGTTATGACAGACCAGTGTTTTTACTCAATACACTAATAATTTGTTCCTATTACATGTTGTTTTTAAGAGGGCAGTCTTCCTAGTGTAAAGAACACAGCACTCTACAGAAGGAACACGTTAGCATTTTATGATGTATGTGAAGAGCTAGTACAGACTGAGTTAAATCCCTAAACACAGACAGAGAATTCAAAATGGGGGGAGGGGGCAGGGAGACCAAGTCATTCACTTTGAGTTTGGAAATGCACTCCATGAAAATTTCAAAGCATAACTTTTGGCGTTCCAAAGAATTACCTCATATTTCTTTACTGGATGATAAAAAGTGGCAGCCCGAAAGGCTTAGTAATAATTAATTAACTAAAAAGTAAAATCAGTAAGTAAGTAAATAAATAAATAAATATCACTTGTCATATTTCATGCTATCATATACATAAATAAATACCATGCCATTAAAGATCTTCACAGGGAATTTAGGCAAAGATTTAAAGGATGTAATACAAGAAACGACTAAGAATATGAAACCATATCAACTTGAAAGATATCAATGCAAATGCTGAAAAAGGGTAAGCATTCAAAACCTATTACTTTTGTCAAAAAAAAAAAAAAAACACTTTAAAAGTTGCTATTATTTTAGGGGTGCCTGGGTGGTTCAGTGGGTTAAGCATCTGCCTTCGGCACAAGTCATCATCCCAGGGTCCTGGGATGGAGCCTGGCATCCGGCTCTCTGCTCAGCTGGGAGCCTGCTTCCCTTCCTCAATCTCTGTACCTGCCTCTCTGCCTACTTGTGATCTCTGTCTGTCCAATAAATAAATAAAATCTTTAAAAAGAAAGTTGCTATTATTTTAAATAAAATTCTTCTGTTGGATAAAAAAGAGCGTAGCACCTCAAACAGTAACTCAAGGTGGGAGGGGTCCCTGCATTTGTCAAGAGCACTCAATTACAAGTAATCACAGAAAATAATTTCCTTAGGAATTTCAATAACGTTAAAGGAGCTCAGGTTGGCGAGAGTTTCTCGGGCCTATAAAAAAGAGCATGATTGGGGCACCTGGGTGGCTCAGTGGGTTAAGCCTCTGCCTTCAGCTCAGGTCATGATCCCAGGGTCCTGGGATCGAGCCCCGCATCGGGCTGTCTGCTCGGCGGCGAGCCTGCTTCCTCCTCTCTCTCTCTGCCTGCTTCTCTGCCTGCTTGTGACCTCTGACTGTCAAATAAATAAAAAAATCTTTAAAAAAAAAAAAAAGCATGATTTTAGGAAAACAGGTATGTTCTCATTTAAAGTCGTCAAACACCACGCGATGCTCTCCATGAGGCCCTGTCATCTCTGCATTCTATTGGTTCCCTGGCTGCTCTTCCCCACACTCTGTCTAGAACTCTTGTTGGGGGCTCCTGTCAGTTTGTAGAGCCTCTAACTCTTGACTTAAAGTTCAAGCCCCACATTGAGTGTAAAGATTACTAACAACAACGAAAAATTTAAATAAAACTCTAGTGGACCATCTTGCTTTCTGCCTTATGTTTGTTAACCTGTGGACTTGTCCACCCGTCCCCGGCAGCTGACTGTAAGTTACTCAAGAACAGGCACTAGTCTCACTTATCTCAGTATTCTCACAGGACCTTCCACACAGTAGGTCCTCACCAGGTGCTTGCTGAACTTAGATCACACTCTACCTCTACAGACCACACACACACACACACACACAGACGAATGTCCCACTCAATCTTTCCTCAACATCCTTGAGGCTCTGGGAAATTTGTCTCATCGATCTGGATCTGTGGCCTTGATTTGGGAAAAACTGAGAACATTTACTACTTCAAGCAAGAAAGCCAAAGCATTAATTTTTACAAAATGCAATCCTAGTGCGCAGTCTAGCTGGTGACTAAAGGTATTATTATCAACTGCAAATAGGAATTCTAAAGATAAAGAGCGGCAAACTAGACAAGCTCAGCCTTTCACAATATTTTGTAATCCTGGTAGCAAACAGTAGGAAAGGCAGCAGGCACACAGGAAAAAGGAAGTGCTCCATTCCACCTTATACGGTTACGCTAAAAGCCAGAAAGTGCTGTGATCTGGGTCCAGGGGCTGGCTCAGCCAGTAGATCATTCGACTCTTGATCAGCAGGTTGTGAGTTCGAGCCCCACAGTGGGCACAGAGCTTACTTTGAAAACAGCCCTGTGATCAAAGGAAAGTCTTCTCAATACAAACACAGCAATATTTCAAAGCCAGTAAGTGCACTTTAAAAGGGCTGAGTTTTCACATCTTTCTACACACACCACCTACTATCCCTGCTTATTTATTCACACAGTGGTTGAGGACACTTGCTCTGGAAGCTGTATATCCAGATCCCCAAAATCACTCAGCATCTCCAACCCAGTGGAGAGGGGATCCCATATGTCATGCATATTGACCCCATCATATGGAACACCTAATGAAAATGCTCTAAGTTTGACTCATTTGAGGTCTTTGAAATTCTACCTACACTTGTTATGAGAACTTAGTTTTGAATGGAAAATTCAGGCTGTAGTTAAAGGAGCAGTCAAGAAGCTGGTCTGATCTCAGGTTGACTCTTCTTTGATCAAGCACATAATTTTTGAAAGGTCAGTTCTGCCAAGTTACAGTCAAGTTTTGGAACAACTGGCCAAAATCTGGCTGAGGAAACTTCCTTTCATTAAGATCTTGGTAGGTCTTAAATGTAGTGATCCAAAGGGGTACGTGCACCTGAATGTTTACAGCAGCAGTGTCCACAATAGCCAAACTATGGAAAGAACCTTAGATGTCTCTCAACAGATGAATGGATAAAAAAGATGTGAGACAGATAGATAGATAGATAATGGAATATGGTGCAGCCATCAAAAGGAATCAAATCTTGCCATTTGCAGCGACGTGGATGAACTAGAGGGTATTAAGCTGAGCAAAATAAGTCAATCAGAGAAAGACAATTAACATATGATCTCCCTGATATGAGAAATTTGAGAGGCAACATGGGGGGTTTGGGGAGTGAGGAAGGAAAAAATGAAACAAAATGTGATCGGGAGGGAAACAAACCATAAGAGACTTAATCTCACAAAACAAACTGAGGGTTGGGGGGGGTAGGGAGACGGTAGTTGGGTGATGGACACTGGGGAGGGTATGTGCTATGGTGAGTGCTGTGAAGTGTGTAAGCCTGGTGATTCACAGACCTGTACCCCTGGGGCTAATAATACATTATATGTTAATTTTTTTTAAAAAAGATCTTGGTAGGTCTTTACCACACACCCACTGGTATGCTCTTGGTCACAACAAAAAGTAACACATGCCAGGAACAAGAGGTGTTCATGAATTACCTTGAAAACAAATGATAGATGTTTATACTTATTAGTAATTATAACCTAATTAAAATTTTAACCAGCTCTTAATGGCCTTGAACCTACCAATTAATGTTTCCAACTTCCAATCTCCCATTTTTTAGGAGATAACATCAAGGAATCAGGTTTAGGGTGTTGGGGGAGGGCAATAGGGTATTTCTTTCATTTTGTTGTAGATTCAGACTATGTCTATAGTTGATAAACAATGACCTCAACACGTTAATCATATAAAGCTGTTCTGCCCTTTAGTTTCTCAAAATGTGAAATAAATACTTAAGTGTGAGCAATATGTTCATGAAAATTATATATTTAAATACATATTATAAAGATTTTTCAAAAACAATGGTTGAAAAGTTTCTGGGGGACATCCTTCTATACGAAGCTTAGAGGAATATATTTGGATGCATATCCTATTCCCAGAGCATACAGGATAAAATACATTTTTTTTTTAAGATTTTATTTATTTGGGGCGCCTGGGTGGCTCAGTGGGTTAAGCCTCTGCCTTCAGCTCAGGTCATGATCTCAGAATCCTGGGATGGGGCCCCCCACATCAGGTTCTCTGCTCAGCAGGGAGCCTGCCTCTCTGCCTACTTGTGATCTCTGTCTGTCAAATAAATAAAATCTTTTTTTTTTAAAGATTTTATTTATTTATTTGACAGACAGAGATCACAAGTAGTGGGGGGGTGGGGGGTGGAGAAGCAGGCCCTCCAGTGAGCAAAGAGCCCAACACAGGGCTCGATCCCAGGACCCTGAGATCACTATCTGAGCCAAAGGCAGAGGCTTTACCCACTGAGCCACCCAGGCGCCCCAAAATACATTTTTAAACAATAACCTCTGCAACAGAATTCAACATAAATGCTAGGTCTGTACTTACAGCTATTTGGGAGAAAACAGACAGATGGTGGAGGAAAGTTCAGTTCAGTTTCACTCAGAGATCAGCTTGCTTTGTGCAAGCATACCCCCAAAGACTCCAACACCCTGAGACCTCCAGACACAACAGTGCTCTCGGATAAGCCATATCCTCCACCATTACCTTGCACAGGCAGGCCTTTGTCTTTTCTTTCAACTCTCCAAACCAAGATGAGTCACTATCACCTGCGACTGCCTGTCATGTTCCCAAGAAATAAGACACTTGGCATGGTTAGTTTCTGTACATTCACTCTGGTTTACTTTTACTAAGCTGATCATGCCCAGGGCAATATTCAGAGACGGAGGGGAAACACCAATCCTCCATTAAAAACCTCTCCCTAGGGGCGCCTGGGTGGCTCAGCTGGTTAAGCACCGGGCCTTCAGCTCAGGTCATGATCCTGGAGTCCTGGAGTGCTGCGTGGGGGCAGGGGGGCGGGAGGAGGACCCCCCTGCGCTCAGTGGGGGGTCTGCGTCTCCCTCTGACCCTCCCCGCTGCTTGTGCACATGTTCTGTCTCTCAAACGAAAACAAAAACTTCTCTCTATGCAGGGAAAGGATAAGGAGCTGAGAAATCTTCATTTTTATTCCCCTACCTTCTTTTTCCACTTGGTCAATTTAGACAGATATGATGAATGATACTCCCCAAAGCTGAGCTACTATTATGTATAAACACCAACACCCCCAGACTTCTAGTCCAGCACCAGGCTAGAGAGCACTCTTCACACTGCCCCTCCCTCAAGAGGAAACCACACTCCCAGCACATACTAACTCCGTTAAAATATAATACAGAGAAATGACAAGGGATTTTTCAAACCTATAATCTCCTAAAAAGACTAAATTGACTTAAAAATTACTTTTTGTCACTAAGCATTTGAGTCAGAATAAGTATTATTGAAAGCCAGAAGACATTTGTTTTTTTCCTACTTAGAAGTTTGCTTTTTTGTTAAGCTCTACTGTTAAGCTCGCTGCCAGAAAGCCATAGTTAGGAAATAATAAATCCCTGGAAAACAAAAATCAACTAAAAATACTAAGGGTCAGATTATGTTGAAAACAACGAAGCAACAACTGCTGAGTTTATGGGTCTGCAGTGAAGGAATCCAGATTAGCAAATCGTCTACAATTTCACTAAAGTGGATATATCCCTGAAAACTGTGTCAGAATCTCCTATTAAATATGGATCCCTCGGAACAAAGAGTCTTTATTTATAATATCTAATGCCCAAAGTAAACCAAGGGAACTCTTTCCCGTCTTCAAGTTATATAGACAACCTTTGAGAAATATTTTTAGTTCGTCCTTATAGTCCTCTCACGTAAGCAAGGTACCGGAGGCAGATGTCTGATTTTCCCCACACCAAGGATACGCATTAATCCTGTCTTTTTCCAATCTGCTAAGCATCTCCCTGAAAAGCAGTGCTTGACCCCAAAGCCAAGATGGCTTACAGAGCAGAGGCTAAAGAACAGTACCATGGGCAACAAAGGAGAAGCAAAAGAAAAAAGGAAACAGACCCACAGACCAACCGGGGAGAGAAAGGCTGACAATGAAGAGTATCTAACATTCCTTATCCGGTCGAAATTAAACTTTAAAAAAGCCAAGGAGGTAGGCCCCTGGGTGGAAGGAAAGAGCTAATGGATAAACCAAGTTGAAGGCAGAACCACCTCCCACTTGGGCGCCCTGGAGAAAGCACAGGCTGCGTCATTTTACCTACCAGTCCTCCGCTCTTCACTCCTATTTCCTTTTCCCGATTGTTATTCCTCAGGTTCCTTTTTCTCCTTAATTCTGTCCACTCCAAAGGTGCCCCCCTCTCCTCTCCCCTCCTTCCCAGCGCTGCTGACACCGCCCCCCTTCGCCCTTGTTCCCCCACAGGCTGGGCGGACCCAGGCTCCCAACCTGCTGACAGTGACGGATGGCTGCCACAGAGGCACACAATGGCAGACCCAGGCGTGGCATCAGCCTTGCAGCTGGCCTTCGAAAGAAAGAACCAGAGCCAATGTCTGACCTGGGGGAGGCTGATTTAATTAAGGTTACAGCAAAGGGCAGAGCCGCCCGCGGGCTGCATTCTCTGCCGAGCGCCAGGGACAAAGCCTGAAAATACTTCTCAAGAAGAAAGAGCCAAGAAAGTTATGTTGGTTAAAATGCCAAAAAGTAGGAAAAAAGAAAAGGCAACAGATTTGTTTCATACAGAAGCAGAGATGCACCAAGAGTCCACGATCTCGGGATAGAGACATCAAAATGCAATGACAGTAGAAAGCGGATAACGAGGATGTATGTTTGGGCATGCCTTTCAAACGAGGAAATACTCCAGATGAACAATGAGAGGCCCAGATTGAAGAGATCTAGGGCCACACGATCCAGCATCAAGGCAGAGTTTCTATGAATGCAGGGCCGGTTGCAGTCCAAATGCACTGTTTCTTTTACCTCCAGCACATAGCCTATTTTGAATACAATGTTCACCCCCGAGAGTAAAGGCTTGCACGAAAGGGAACGCATTTAGGCTTGAACATCTCTTATGAGACAAGGACTCTGCTAGATGATGGGGACCGAAGGGTGCACAATCTCTACCTTCAAGGAGCTCAGAGCTCAGCGCTGGGGAGAAGGGGAGCGGTCAGGACCCAAGGAAGCAAGTACAATGCATGTCCAGGCGAAGACACTGGGCTGTTGGGCTGAAGAGGTGTTCGCCTGAGTTTATTAGATCTCTACAAATGCAACGGAGTTATTTTGTAAAAGCTCTGGCAAACTGACTTACCCAAATGCATGCCACCAGACCACTACTAATAGCTTCCTTTGCATGTATAAACCAAAATCTACCATGGAACTCAGCCACTAACATGACAACATGCTGTCCAGCGATGACCAATACGGGAGGAAACAACAGAAGTTTCTTGTATTTTCTGGAAGGCTGCAGATGCGCCCCTGGCCAAAATAAAAACGGTCGCAGTGCCTGATCTCCTGGGGCGTCTGAAAGCTAGGCTCAGG
>RCUC01127290.1:0-49605 GCA_003697995.1 Taxidea taxus jeffersonii | reverse complement strand
GCATTGTGTGTGTTCCACGCATTGTGAGTGTGTGTTTGTGTGTTTGTGGTGAAGTGGGGAGTGTTTTCTAGGATTCCCAGATAGGCGTGTGCTATAGGTTGTGCATGGTGTGGAGGTGTACTATGTGCTGTTGGTGTGTGATGGAATACGTCCATGTCCATGGATTTTGTGGCAGCCTTGCAGTGTGCCTTGGTTTGTGTGATATGTAGTGAGAGAGGGAATGTGTTTGGTGATTGTTTGGCTAATTGTTGGTGCACTACCCACAGGACCTTATGCAGCACCTGCACGGGGTTGGAGGACCATCGTTTTGAGGGGGGATATCAGACATCACTTGTGGTGGCTGAACACAGAAAATAAGCGAGAATTACTCAACATCTGGGATGATTGTCTCTGAGTGAGAGCTCCATGACCCCTTAATGTGAGTGAGCCAAGACATAGTGGGAAATATGGAAGGCTATGCGAGTGCCTATTAAGGGGATCCACACAGGGAGGGAAACAAGCTGAAAAATCAACCGAAGAAGGAGAAAACTGTTTGTTTCCCCTAGGCCCAAGAAAGGCCAACTCCCATTCATACTGCTCACTTGGACTGGACACAATCTTTTCCTGCTGAGCCTCTTCATAAACCTGAACTTTCCATATTTCCCAGGTATTCTGAAACCCAATTTGGAAAGGACCCGCAGTGCCACATAACCACAGTCCTGAGAAGCCTGTCGATGACTCCTCTTTCGTGTGAGCCTATTGCCCTTTGTCACGGAAACAATATGATCTGTCAGGATCCTCTCGTTCCAGAGGAAGAGAACAGGATAGGAGCACCTGGTGGGCTTGGTGGGCTAAGTATTGGATCTCGGTTGCATCTGAGGTCGTGATCTCATGAGTAGGGCGATGGAGCTTACTTGTCCTGGTGTGTGCTGTGTGGGGAGCCCACACGAAGAATCTCACCCTCTGCCACTCCCTCGAGTCATGACCACTCTCCATCTGTCTCTCTCAAACAAATCAATGATGTTCCACTAGCCAGGGGATGGAATGGAACCACTACTGAGTTTCCCAACTAGTTGGCTTGGTCACGACTAAGAAACCACTCTGGGTTTGGGCCAAGGGAAATCTCCACGGGCTCTACCAGAGAGTTGGTCAGCAAGAGGCTTCCATTCTTCTTTTAGAAAGAGAGAGACCATGTCTGTCCTTAGATATTGCTACTTCCCTTCAGCCCAGGGACTAGAGACAGCAGTCATTCAGGGAAAGGTGTTGATTCCTCTCTCTGGAAGCTCCTGGGTTTGAACTGGGCCTCAATCAATATTCACTAAATGCTTTGAAAGAGTCCTCACCAGGAATGTCAGAATAGTCTGTGCACCCTCCCAATCTGGTGTTCAGATTGGGGGCATCAGAGTGAGTCAAAGAGTAGATCCAGATGACCGGCATAACATTACTTACTCCACCCAGCCAAGCATCATGCAATCTGAAGAAGGGGCAGAAGATTCCTTGGCGATATCCGAAACTGACTGTTCTCAATGGGCACAGGACCACAACAGAATATTGCCATCCGACCACTGATTGCTGGCTGTATGAGTGACAGCTGCATAGGCCATGAATGGGAGCCAAGGGAAGACTGGAAAATCAGCAAGCTTATCAGAATAGCCCAGGAGGGCCAATGTCGTCCAATTACTGGGGAATGAAACAAATTGAACACCTGTTTTAACTTTGTTTCCCTTGGCTATAGCAATGTGACCAGGTGTCTCTGAATACCTACGGCCCAGCCTCTGCTGCCATATTACAGCCCCCAATCTCTGCCAGCAAACAGGTAGTTCTGAGACAAAATTGCCAAAGATCTTGGGAGCCAACCAAATGGACAGGCCCAGGGGCTCCACCAGACTCCCAGGCTAACTTCGAGACTTAGAACTCAAATGGCCTCAAGCCTGAAGCTAGAATGGAAAGAGAACCCAATAGATGGAAGGGGATACAGAAGGCCAGAATTTTTCAGCCGACATGAGAATGTGATTTAGTCAAAAAGGAAGGAACTAGCAAGCACACTTTCCCAGCAAGCTCACAATATCAGGAGTAAGAAACAGCTATGGGCTTGGGCAAAGGGAAACTCCATTGGCTACACCTGGGAGCCATGTCAGCAAGAGGCCTGGAATCTTCCTGCCCAAAGAGAAAGCTTCTGGCCATGTCTCCTTTTTCTGTCCTTCCCATTACTGAATACATGTATGAGTGACTCAGGGAAAGCGGGGGTGCTTTGGGGGGGGTTTCCCTCAAGTGTTTGGAACTGGGACTCGGTGCACTCTATTAGGCAAGGGCTCCTTCAGAGCACGCCATGCAATGCAACATTCTGTGCATATGTGAATAATCCTTTCTTCCGAATGAAAGCATGTCAATCAGCCTGAGGGAAGGAGACAATCTGTGTATGCATAAGCAGGCTGACAACAACCAACCAGGAATTAAGCAGGAATGTGTGTGTACGTGTGTGTGTTTGTGTTTCGTTGTGTGTGTGAGAAAGCCTCATTGTTCTTTATATGATTGGTGTTCGGCGGTACTGGTTGTGTCTGTGTCTGTGTGTGACTTTGTGTGAGGTCGGTGTTGTTCAGTGGGATATAATTCTGACAGGTGTTCTAATGTGAGGTGTGTCTCCCTGGGTGTGTTGAATAGGTGGATGCATCTTGCATACCAAGGTTGTCTCCTTCCCTCAGGCTGATTGACCTGCTTTCATTAGGAAGAAAGGATTGTACACATATGCAAAGAATGCTGCATTGCATGGCATGCTCTGAAACAGCAATTGCCTGGTAGAGTTCACCAAGTCCCAACTCCAAAACTTGAGGGACGCCCCCCAAAGCACCCCTGCTCTTCCTGAGCCACTCTTACATATATTCAGTGATGGGAAGGGCAGGAAAAGGAGCCAGGGTCAGAAACCTCCATTCTCTTTGAGGAGGAAGATTCCAGGCCTCTTGCTGACATGGCTCCTAAGTGTAGTGAATGGAGGTTCCCTTTGGCCAAGCCCACAGCTGTTTCTTACTCCTGATATGCTGAGCTTGCTGGGAAGTGTGCTTGGTAGTCCCTTCCTTCTTGACTACATCACATTCTCAACTCTGCTGAAAAATTCTGGCCCTCTATATCCCCTTCCATCCCTTGGGTTCTCTTTCCATACTAGCTTCAGGCTTGAGGACCTTCGAATCTTAAGTCTCAGTTAGCCTGGGTGTCTGACCGAGCCCCTGGGCCTGTGCATTTGGTTGGCCCCTAGGATCCGTGGCAATTTTGTTTCAGAACTACCTGGAGGTTGTCAGGTTTAGGGCACTGGAATATGGCAGCAGAGGCTGGGCCCAAGGTATTCAGAGACACCTGGTCACATTGCTATAGCCAAGGGAAACAAAGTTAAAACAAGTATCCAATTTGTTTCATTCCCAATGGAGTGGACGACATTGGCCCTCCTGGGCCATTCTCCTAAGCTTGCTGAATTTCCAATCTTCCCTTGGTTCACATTTGTGGCCTATGCAACGGACACTAATACAGCCAGCACTCAGTGGCCGGATGCCAATTTTCTGTTGTGGTCCTGTGCCCAGTGAGAAGAGTCAGTGTCGGATATCGCCAAGGAATCTTCTGCCCCTTTTTGAGACTGCATGCTGCTTGGCTGCGTGGAGTAAGTAGTGTTATGGCTGATCAGCTGGATCTGCTCTTTAACTCTGATGGCTCCGTTATGAAGACCCGAGGGTGAGGGCAGGCAAAGTCTTCTGCTGGTCCTGGTGAGGGCTCTTTCAGAGCGTTCAGTGAATATTGACCAAAGGCACATTTGCAAACCCAGGAGCTTCCAGAGAGAGGAATCACCACCTTTCCATGAATGCTGCTGTCTCTAGTCCCTGGCCTGAAGTGCATGAGCTATATCAAAGGCCATACGTGGTCTCTCTCTTTCTAAAAGAAGAATGGAAGCCTCTTACTGACCAACTCTCTGGTATAGCCCGTGGAGATTTCCCTTTC
Organism: Taxidea taxus jeffersonii; assembly: GCA_003697995.1. Taxonomy (NCBI): domain Eukaryota; kingdom Metazoa; phylum Chordata; class Mammalia; order Carnivora; family Mustelidae; genus Taxidea; species Taxidea taxus. The sequence continues at coordinate 45,645 of RCUC01127290.1, read as the reverse complement.
GCCCAAACACAGAGCAGTTTCTTAGACCCGACAAAGCCAACTTGTTAGTAGACTGCACTAGTGGTACCATTCTGAACATCATTGATTTGTTTGAGAGAGACGGATGGGGAGTGGGCATGACTTGAGGAAGTGGCAGAGGGAGAGAATCTTCCTGTGGACTCCCCACACAGCAGGCAGCAGGATAAGGATGCTCCATCGCCCTACTCATGAGATCATGAACTCAGTTGCATCCGAGAGTCAGATACTTAGCGCACTGAGGCCATAGGTGATCCTACACTTTTCTCTTTTTCTGGAACGAGAGGATCCTGATGGATCATTCCATGTCCGTGTCAAAGAGCAATAGGCTCACATGAAAGAGGAGTTACCCACAGTCTTCTCAGGACGGTGGTCATGTAGCACTACGGGACCCTTCCAAATTGGGTTTCAGAACATCTGGGACTCCTGGAAATTTCAGATTTCTGAGGAGGCTCAAGAGGATTCGGTTGTGTCCAGAGCATATGAGTGGTTTGAATGGGAGCTGGACTCATTCTTGGGCCTAGGGGAAACAAACAGTTTTCTCCTTCTCTGGTTGATTTTTCAGCTTGTTTCTGTGCCTTGTGGATCCTCTTATTAAGCACTCTCATAGACTTCCATATTTCCAACTCTGCCTTGGCTCACATTAAGGAGCCCTGGAGCTCGCACTCACAAACAATCGTCCTAGATTTTGAGGATTTCTACCTTGTGATCTGTGTTCAGCCACCATAAATGATGTCTGATAACCCCCCTCAAAATGATGGTCCTCCAACCCCGTACAGGCACTGCATAAGGTCCTGTGGGTAGTGCACCTACATTAGCCGTACAATCACCAAACACATTCCCTCTCACACTGCATATCACACAAACCGAGGCACACTGCACAGCCGCCACAAAATCCATGGACACGGATGCATTCCATCACACACCAACAGCACATACTACATGTACACACATGCACAACCCATAGCCTGCTGGCCCCTCACCAGTAGATCACACCCAAAGCACACATAGAACCTACACCCATTATAGCAGACACCATACACACACCACTGCTACACAGCACACACATATACATTGAATTTACACGTCTCCACAAAAACACACAGAATACATAGATTGCACAGCATACCTACACAACACACACATGAATGCAAATGGCCACCCCATCACCAAATGCAGAGGCCAAATGCAACACACGCCATTGGGTGTCATATGTGTCACACCCAGGGCTCTCGCAGAACTCACGTGGCCCATGTCTATCAGGGAATACTACAAAACACTCCCCACGTTCACCACAAACCACAAACACCCACACACAAATACACACTCACAATGCGTGGAACACACACAATGCACGCAACACACCTCCTCTACACACACCCATCCAAAACCAACCACAGGAGACATACACCATACACACACATTCCATCAACCTCAAGTCAACACAGTCACACCCAAAACACCCTATACAAGCTACCCATATAGATCACCTGCACGGAACATTGATAATACACACAAACACAGAGAAGGCACACGGAGTCCAAAGCCTTCTGAAACTTACATGCACAACAGAAAGCACCCTAAACCTCATGGACGACACGTGCCCCTCACCTATACCTCTCAGATGCATGCCATGCACCCATCACACACAAGACGTTTGGCACATGTACACATCGACAAACAAACACACACAAATCCTACAGGCATGCACTTCACAATTACGAAACTCACAACACACTTGTCAAACACACTCAGGCAGACATCACCCATGACCATTCCACAACACAGGCATGACACACCCATTACCCCAAAATGGGATTAAAAGACCAAACATACTTACCACAAAGAAATTCCAGAAACAGGACACACAATACCCAGAAGACTCAGATTCACACCACACCTGCAGCACCAACACGGGTAAGTCACCCAGAGACAGGAGCCACCCATACACCACACTCACACATGACTGTGAAAACCCATGAACAATACACAGAGTTCTCATAGTGCACACACTCATGCACACACACACCAGTAGGACAGCAAACCTAGGCAACACCTCTCTCAGTGGCACATCACACCTCCAACACACGCCATCCCTACAGCAAAAACACACACCCCATACTGTCCAAACTATTCCCAGCAGAAACAACACACACACCCACACTGAAACCACTTGTAGAACACACATGCAACCAATGCACACCACTCATTGTTGATACCTTTTGCGCATGTGAATCTCAAATGGCAGAGACATGACCCAGACAACATATAGAGCACACACACCACCCTGTGTCCATACACTCTATCCTTATTCCACACATAACACAGATCTCCAACACACACCACCCATACAAACACAAACACACGACTGCACCGCAGACACCCGACATTCCACTATGGACAATCTCGTCAACTATTCCCCTAACACCCACCCATAAGGCAACAAAGAATTCACTACACATACAGTACCCACACTCCCCATATCACTACCTACATGCTATAATTCTACCCCTCACCCAAAGCTCACATCACCATATGTGGACCACAAGAAATCAGTGTATTACTGTAAGACACACCAGATATCTACAAACACGTACACTGAAACCATTCCAAAATCAACACACACAGCAATACATTCAGCAATACAATGTACACTGCACAGACAGCATAAATCACATGCATACACTTCATATGCACTGGTCACGTAACAAAACATGCACCATGTATTCCAGAAACACACAACGCTCATCCCACCCAGAATCACACGATTCATACACTGCACAAACATCACACACACATACCACGATTCAATATGCACACCACCTGCCTCCCACAAGCATAACCCAAGTAGAGCACATGAAATGGCCTCCCGCCACAAACAGCATGCACACACCATAGGTACACCAAGGTCAGCACACAGAGTCTACCTAAAACTATACCACAAACACACCAGAAACAAAGATAACAAACAATCCACGCACAACATATACCCCATAACACAGTGCAAAGATATCACACATACACACTGCCTACCCCCACCATATGCACTACAGAAACATCCAATAGCCACCATATAAAACAGACCTCCATCACACACCAATGCCACGTGCAACACACAAGACACACACCCCATCCATGTGACCCATGAACTGCATGTACTCAACACACCTCTAGCCCAGAGATGCAGCCACCTATTCAACAGACGCAATAAACACACCTCAAGTCAGAACAACTGTAAGATTCTTATCACACTGAAACAACACTGACCACCCACTCATTCTCTCTCTCTCTCTCTCTCTCTCTCTTTCTCTTTCTCTCTCTCTCTCTCTCTCTCTCACACACACACACACACACACACATACACACACACGTACACACACATTCTTGCTTAATTCCTAGGTGGTTGTTGTCACCCTGCTTATGCCTACCCAGGTTGACTCCTTCCCTCAGGCTGAATGACATGCTTTCATTCGGAAGAAAGGATTGTTCACACATGCATAGAATGTTGCATGGCAGTGTGTGCTCTGAAAGAGCCCTTGCCTGGTAGAGTGCACAGAGTCCCAGCTCCAAACACTAGAGGGCCGCTGCCCAAAGCACCCCTGCTCTCCCTGAACCACTCAGGTGTATTCCGCCATGGGAAGGACAGGAAAAGGAGCCAGAGCCAGAAGCTTCCATTCCCTTTGGGTAGGAAGATTTTAGGCTGCTCACTGACACGGCTCCCAAGTGTAGCCAATGGACATTCCCTTTTCACTAGCCCACAGCTATTTCTTACTCCTGATATGGTGAGCTCACTGGGAAAGTGTGCTTCCTAGTCCCTTCCTTTTCAACTACATTACGTTCTCATCTCTGCTAAAATATTCTGGCCCTCTGTAACCCCTTCCATCCATTGGGTTCTCCTTCCATACTGGCTTCAGGCTTGAAATCATATGTCTCTGTTAGCCTGGGAGGCAAGCCAAGCGCCTGGGCCTGTGCATTTGGTTGGGCCTCAGGATCCATTGCAATTTTGACTCAGAACTACCTGGACTTTGACAGGGATAGGGGACTGGAATATGGCAACAGAGGCTAGGCCAGAGATGTCCAGAGACACCTGGTCACCTGTAGCCAAGGGAAAGAAAGTGAAAACTGTGTCCGATTTGTTTCATTCCCAACAGAATGGAGACATTGGCGCTCATATGGTCATTCTCCTAAGCTTGCTGAATTTCCACCCTTCCCTTGGTTCACATTCATGGCCTATGGAGCTGTCACTCACACACCCAGCACTCAGTGGTCCATGGCAAGATTCAGTTGCCGTCCTGTGACCATTGAGAACAGTCAATTTCAGATATTGCCAAGGAATCTGCTGCCCGTTCATGAGACTGTATGCTGCATGGCTGCATGGAGTAAGGAGTATTATGGTTGGTCAGCCGGATCTACTCTTTGACACATTCTGATGCCTCCATTCTGAAGACCATAGGGCGAGGGCAGGCAGACTATTTGGCTGGACCTGGAGAGAGCTCTTTCAGAGCTTTCAGTGAATATTGACTGAAGGCCCAGTTGCAAACCCAGGAGCTTCCAGAGAGAGGAATCAACACCTTTCCCTGAATGACTGCTGTCTCTAGTCCCTGGCCTGAAGGGCAGGAGAAATATCTAAGGCCAGACATGGTCTCTCTCTTTCTAAAAGAAGAATGGAAGCCTCTTACTGACCACTCTCTGGTAGAGCCCATGGAGATTTCCCTTCGCCCAAACCCAGAGTGGTTTCCTAGATGTGACCAAGCCAACTAGTTGGGAGACTGGGCTAGTGGTTTCATTCTGAACATTGTTGATTTTTTTGTGAGAGATGGATGGGTTGTGGCCATGACTCCAGGGAGTGGCAGAGGGAGAGAATCTTCGTGTGGGCTCCCCACACAGCACACACCAGGACAAGGACACTCCATCGCCTTACTCATGAGATCATCACCTCATCTGCAATGGAGAGTCAGATACTTAACCCACCAGGTGCTCCTATCCTCTTCTCTTTCTCTGGAACGAGAGGATCCTAACAGATTATTCTGTGTCTCTGTCAAAGAGCAATAGGCTCACATGAAAGAGGAGTCACCCACAGGCTTCTAAGGACTGTGGTTATGTGGCACTGCGGGTCCCTTCCAAATTGGGTTTCAGAAAACCTGGGACATCCGAAAAGTTCTGGTTTCTGAAGAGGCTCCAAAGAAAACGGTTCTGTCCAGTCCAAGTGAGCCAGTGAATGGGAGTTGGCCACATTCTTGGGTGTAGGGGAAATATTTTTCTCCATCCCCAGTTGATTTTTCAGCTTCTTTCTGTGTATGTGTGAATCCCATTAATAGGCATTCCCATAGCCTTCCATATTTCCCACTCTGTCTTGCCCCACATTAAAGACTCATGGAGCTCTCACTTAGAGACAATCATCCCAGATTTTGAGGAATTCTAGCTTGTTTTCTGTGTTCAGCCACCATAAATGATGTCTGATATCCCCCTCAAAACGAGAGTCCTCCAACTCCGTGCAGGCACTGCACAAGTTCCTGTGGGTAGTGCACCAACGATTACCCGTATAATCACCAAACACATTCCCTCTCTCACTGCTTATCACACAGACTGAGGCACACTGCCCAGCTGCCACAAAATCCACGGACAGGGACACATTCTATCACATTCCAACAGCACATACCACAAGTACAAACATGAACAACCCATAGCCTGCCAACCCCACACCAATAGATCACACCCAGAACACACATACAACCTACACCCTTTTTGGCAGACACCATACACACAGCACTCGTACACAGGGCATACACATATATACTGGAGTTACATGTCACACATAAAACACACAGAATGCACAGCACGCACAGAACACCTACACCACACACACATGAAGGCAAATGACCACCTCCTCACCAAACTCAGTGGCCAGATGCAACATACAGCATTGGGTGTCGTATGTGCCACACCCAGGACTCTCACAGGACACACGTAGCACATGCCTATCAGGGAATCATAGAAAACACTCCCCATGTTCAACACAAACACACACACACAATATGCACTCACAATGTGTGGAACACACACAGCGCATGCCACACACCTCCTCCACACACACTTATCCAACACCATCCACAGGAGACATACACCATACACACACATTCCAACGACCTCAAGTCCAACACAGTCACATCCAAAACGCCCTATATTAGCTACCCATATAGATCACCTGCACGGAACTTCCATAATACACACAAACACAGAGAAAGCACACAGGGCCCAAACCCTTCTGAAACTCACATGCACAACAAACAGCACCCTACTATGTAATGGACAACATGATCCCTTCACCTACACCTCTCAGATACATCCCATGCACCTGTCACACACAACACGTATGGCACGTGGACACATCTACAAACACAAACACACAAAGCCTTCAGGCATGCACTCCACAAATTCGAAATACTCTGGATACTTGCCACACAACACAGGCAGACATCACCCATGGCCATTCCACCACACAGGCACGACACACCCAGATACCCCAAAACGGGACTACAAAACCAAACATGCATAACACCTAGAAATCCAAAAATGGACACACAATACCCTGTAGACTCCAAGTCACACTGCACTTGCAGCACCAACATGGGTAACTCACCCAGAGACAGGCACCACCCATATACCACACTCACACATGACTGTGAAAACCCATGAACACCACACAGAGTACTCATAGTGCACACTCTCATGCACACACACAAGAAGGGCAGCAGACGTAGGAAACTCCTCCCTCAGAGGCACATCACACCTCCAACACACGCCATCCCAGAGCAGAAACACACAGCCCATATCTTCCAAACTACTCACAGCAGAAATACAACACATCCACACTGAAACCACTTATAGAACACACACCCAAACAATTCATACCACTCATCGTTGACACCTTTTGTGCATGTGCATCTCAAACTGAAGAAACATGGCCCAGAAAACATATAGACCACACACACCTACCCACATCTCGTGACCACATAAACTACCCCGAGCTCTATACCTACTATCCCCATTCCACACAGAACACAGATCTCCAGCACACACCAGCCATACAAACAGAAACGCACTACCACACCACAGACACACTACATTCCCCTATGGACAATCTTGTCACCGATTTCCCTCACACCCACCCATAAGGCAACAAAGAATTAACTACACATACAACATCCACACTCCCCATATACACTCTCTAGATGCCATAACGCTACCCACCCACAGCTCACATCACAACACATGGGCTACAGGAAAGGGTGTATTACTGTCAGACACAGCAGACATCTAAAAAAGAACACACTAAAACCATTCCAAAATCAAAACATAGCCATACTCTCAAAAATGTACACTGCACAGACATCATAAATCACATGCATTCACTACATATGCACTGATAACGTAACAACACACACCCATGTATGCCAGAAACACACAACGCTTATACCACCCAGAAGCACACCATGCATAATCAGCACAAACACCACACACACTATGATTCCATATGCACACAACCCAACTCCTACAAGCTTAACCCAAGGAGACCATATTCAATAACCCCCGCCACACACACCATGCACTCATCACAGGTACACCAAACTCAGCACACAGAATCCACCCAAAACTACATGGCACACACACCAGGAAAGAAGATACAAATAACCTTTGCAAAACACATACCCCACTAACTAGTGCATGGATATCATACATACACATCACCTGTTCCCCACCCATATGTGCGAGAGAAATATCCAATAGCCACCCTCTGAAACTTAACTCCATAACACAGCAATGCCACGTGCAACACACAAGACACACACTACTTCCATGTGACCCATGAACTGCATGTACTCAACACATCTCTATCCCAGAGATGCACACAATTGTTCAACACACCCAAGGAAACACACTCAAGTCAGAACACCTGTCAGATTCATATCACACTGAAACAACACTGACCACCCACACAGTGACACACACGCACACACACAAACACACAGCAAACCTGAACACTAATCATATAAAGAGCAACAAGGCTTTCACACACCCACAACAAAACACACACACACACACACACACGTACACATTCCTGCTTAATTCCTGGTTGGTCGTTTTCACCCTGCTCATGCATACCCAAGTTGTCTCCTTCCATCAGGCTGACTGACATGCTTTCATTCAGAATAAAGGATTGTTCACACGTGCACAGAATGCTGCATTCCATGCCATGCTCTGAAACAGCCCTTGCCTGGAAGAGTGCACCAAGTCCCAGCTCCAAACACTTGAGGGCCTCCCCTCAAAGAACCCCTCTTCTCCCTGAGCCACTCTTACATATATTCTGTGATGGAAGGACAGGAAAAGGAGCCAGGGCCAGAAGCTTCCATTCTCTTTGTGCAGGAAGATTTCAGGCTGCTTGCTGACACGGCTCGCAGGTGTAGCCAATAGAGGTTCCCTTGCCCAGCCCACAGCTGTTTCTTACTCCTGATATGGTGATCTAGCTGGGAAAGTGTGCTTGCTAGTCCCTTCCTTTTCCAATATATCATATTCTCATCTCTGCTGAAAAATTATGGTCCTCTGTATCCCCTTCCATCCATTGGGTTCTCTTTCCATACTAGCTTCAGGCTTGAGGCCCTTCGAATCCTAAGTCTCAGTTAGCCTGGAAGTCTGGCTGAGCCCCTGGTCTGTGCATTTGGTTGGCCCCCAGAATCCGTGACAATTTTGTCCCACAACTACCTGGACGGTGGCAGGGATAGGGGACTGGAATATGGCAGCAGAGGCCGGGCCGGAGGTATTCAGAGACAACTGTTAACATTGCCGTATACAAGGGAAACAACGTTAAAACAAGTGTCCAATTTATTACATTCCCAATGGATTAGAGTATATTGGCCCTTCTGGGCCTTTCTCCTAAGCTTGCTGAATTTCCAATAATCCTTGGTTCACATTCGTGGCCTAGGGAACTGTCACTGATACAGCGAGCATACAGTGGTTGGATGGCAATTTTCTGCTGTGGTCCTGTGCCCAGTGAGCAGTCAGTGTCAGACATCGCCAAGGAATATGCTGCCCCTTCTTGAGACTGCATGCTGCTTGGCTGCGTGGAACAAGTGGTGTAATGGCTAGTCAGCTGGATCTACTCTTTGACTCATTCTGATGCCTCCATTCTGAAGACCAGAGGGCGAGGGCAGTGTGTTGCGACCGGCGCAACAACCGACGACAGGGTAGAGGGGAAAGGGAATGAACAAGAACGAGAGGGACACCAGGATGATTATCCACAAATTGCCACAGCGTGTTTATTGCGAAAACTATTTACGCCTCTCTCCTTCAGCTACAAGCGGGTACTGCCAAGCCTCAACATTCTTGTTTACAGACTTTTCAGTACAGTTTCAGAACAGAACTTAGACAAGATATCTTTTGGCTAATGTTGTCCTTGCAATTCTGTAACAGTGCACACAGCTGCTGTGGGAAAGCAACCAAACCATAAATCTTGTTCCTCTACCAGTCAAAACAAGAGGAGCCACGGTGTCTGTTTGTCTTAAGAGGACACCTGGCAGCCCTGGTTGAAAGAGCACTGAGAACTTTTGCTCGATCAGCTTAACTCTTTCTAGGCACAGGGCTCTCAACATCTCCCCCTTTTTGTTTTAACTGCCAAATGTACAAGTGATCCTGAGCATGGTTGGCGAACCCTTGCCAGCGTTTGCAGATACAACACCACATTATCATGAAAAGCATTAACACACCAGTGAGGGCGACAAAGAACCAAAGGGAGTGCTGTAAAATATTGCCAGGATTGAAACCTTGCAAGGTGTCAAGGACCTGCTGAGCAATGGCAGCAGGATTTTCAATATCTAAGTGAGATTGTCCAATTGTCAAGACTTGTTGTTGCAGTTCAGTTAAGTCCAGACTGACATTGGTATCATGCCAAATGCCTTGCAGATGTCGTCGGACCTTCTCCCAGGAATAATTATCAGCAGGTAGAGGAGTCACACAAATATGTTGGTAGGCCCCATGACAGATGAGAGACATTTGGGTCTTTAACATAGATAACTGAGTTCCCCGATATTCTACAGCTTCTTCCAGTCCATCCAGTATAGCCAGAATCTTCTGGTCGATGTGCTCCTGTATCCTAAGGGCGTGGGAAACATTCTTGGACAGGTTATTAACAGGTTCAGCAGCATGAATAGTCTGCATAAGGGCCACAGTGGATACCGTAGCAGTGGATATCAAGGATACCAAGGCTGCAATGCCTACAATGATAAGCTCTACAAAGCGTTTGGAACGGGATGCCTGTCTTTTTAATTCCAAAGCAAACTGATATCCATAATTGGCATACCAAGGCCCCTCAACTTCCACAGGCAGGAAAACAAAAGGAGGCTGCATAACTAGAAACAGCATGATAGGATGCTGAGTTATTTATTTTTGCTCAGTCGTGGGAATACAATTAGTCAGAATGCAGTGAGGGCAATATATTCTGTATGTACTTGTACCATTGGTATAATATTGAGAAATAGTTCCAGACCCAACGACTAGAAGAAAGGGGCGAGGTACACATGCTCTAAGAACCAACTGGCCCATGGAGGGATAGAACCTAGACTCCTCGGCATTGTTGGTGACAGGTCCCATAGCTGCCACCAACTTCCAAAGATCGGGGTGAAACATACCATTGGGCGTGGAAAACATACCCCCAGGTATATGATTAAAATGCTGGTGTCCTATGGTGGATCTCCTTGTATATGCAGTCACCAGACCAGGATAACGGTTTCATGTTTTAGACCAGTCTGTAGTAGGGAAATCGGTTATCCCATAAGGGGCAAGCACTCGAGGACTAGGGAGAAAACATTTTGTCCAAGGAGGAGAAATCACTCTCCCTTCTGGTGCAGTAGCACAAGGAGGGTGGCCATAGGGGGTCATACCCACAGTAGGGGCCTTAGGAGGTGTGCTAGGAACGACTTCCAAAAGGGTCCAGTGTTCCCCTTTGCTTCCAGATTCCACTCCCACAGGATTGGAGGTAATACCAGGAATACTCTCATCATACAATAAGGTGAATCCATCAGAATAAGTCATAGACCTAGCAACACGAGCAGTGGTAACACAACCATAGGTTGGACTATGACAACCTTTGACAAACTGAAAGCATATAGATGGTCACGCAGAGATGGCCTTCCAGGTGAACTCAAGAGAGGCCCTCTCAGGGGATTCATGATCACTTAATCCCCCAAAAGCCCAAGTAAAATTTTTTTGTACATTGAGAGAAGGGTCATCCCAAGTAACAGGTTGTACAGTGGGTGAGTCTGGCAAGTAGGCCCAATAAGGTCTGGCCTCAGTTGTAGTGGCAAAAAGAGCCAAAAAGGCAAAGAACAAATTAGAAGCAGTGCAAGGCTGTCCCTGACACTTTACCAGATCCACAGCCTTCTGAGAAAAGGTTTTAACTTGGCCCCATGTCAAGGGGCTCTGGCACCGAACACGGCGGCGGTGAGGTTCTATTAGCATCAGCCGACTCATCTTCTGCCTTATTTGGCACAAGTCGGACCCATTGGTCAGGGATCCACCTCGCCGTTTCCTCATTCTGTGGAAAGATACAAACAAATCCCCGGCCCCTTCTTAAAACTGGATCTGGCCCCTTCAAAAGGCGGGTCATGAGATCCTTCCATTTAGCATAAGGCAAGAGAGAAAAATCAGGGTGCCAAAACCTTTCAGCTTCTGTTTGCCCAACAGCATCAACGTTCAAGAAATTTAAAACATATAAGGCTAAGGCTATGTGTGTGTGTGGAGAGTACTTTACCTTTCCTGTGAGTATCTCCCCCTCTAATTTTTGCAAGGCATTTTTCAAGGTTGCATGGCTACATTCCACTATGGCTTGCCCTGTAGATTTGTAAGGAATACCTGTGTTGTGTTGAATATGAAAGAGAAAACAGAATTTATTAAAAGCAGAAGAGGTATATGCAGATCCATTGTTGGTTTTCAGAAGCTTTGGGCGACCTAAAACAGCAAAAGCCTGAAACAGGTGATTTTGTACATCAGTAAAATTTTCTCCCGAATGAGTGGAAGCAAAAACATATCCATAAAACGTATCCACAGATACGTGAAGGTAGGAAAGTTTTCCAAAGGGCTTATATTGTGTAACACCCATCTGCCATAAGGCATTGGGTATGATTCCTCTAGGGTTAACGGAAAATGAGGAAGGAGAGAAATATGTAGGGCAGAAAGGACATGCTTTCACTATCTGCCGCGCCTGTTCTCGAGGTATATGAAATTCCTTGTGCAAGGCAGCTGCATTTTGATGGAACATTTTATGACTTAGTTCAGCTTCCTGTAGAGGGGTTAAAAGGAAAAGATGAGTTAATGCATCCGCAAGAGCATTGCCTTGTGATAAAGAACCTGGGAGACCAGTGTGAGCATGAATATGCATAATGAAAACAGGATCGGTTTGGGTTCTCAGCAGTTGTTGAACCTGAGAGAATAAGGCAAAAACTTCGTCATCATTAGAAAGAATATAGGCTGTCTCCAACAAAGGAACGGCTTTCACAATGTACTGACTATCTGTATATAAATTTATAGCAAAAGGATACAAGTTTAATGCATGCCAGCAAGCCTTCAACTCGGCTCATTGTACAGAGGCGGTAGGGTAATGTAATTTCTTCTCAGATTTATGCTGAGAAGAGATAAATACTATGCAAATATATTCTTGTTTGTTAGCATTGATGAATACTGAAGGGGCACCCGGTATGGGGGCATCAACTATGACTCTAGGGAAGAAAATGGGATGCAAATTTAAAAATTGTAATAGCTTTTCACTGGGAAGGGGAAATTTAATTTGGCCTGTAAATGAGGCCAAGGCAATCTGCCAGTCAAGTTGAAACTGTTCCAGATGTAGAAGCTGCTCTTTAGTGAACATAGGTAAAATAAGATAATCAGGGTCCTTTCCCAGAAGCTGAATAGTTCTCATCCTACCTTTGGTAATTAATTGAGCCAAAAGCTGTGTATGAGGATTAATAGACTTTAACATATGTAAGGCCAGATGAACCCATTCGATAATTCCATGATATTGCCATAAAAGACCCATAGGGAGCTGTTGTGGAAAGAGCAAGATATAATATAAGGGTTCTTGCAAGGAAACAAAGGAAATAGCTTGTTCTACCAAGGCTAAAACATCCTGTGCAGCAGGGGTTAGGTGTCTAGGAGATCTAGGATCAGAGTCTCCTTTCAAAATATCAAACAAGGGTTGTAGCAAATCTGCAGAAATAGACAGACTAGGACGCAACCAATTTATATCCCCTACGAGTTTTTGAAAACCATTAAGAGTTTTCAAATGCTGAGTACGAATCTGCACCTTCTGGGGTCTAATTGCCTTCTCTTGTAAAATATATCCTAAATATTCAAAAGGAGTATATTTTTGGATCTTTTGGGGGGCTACTACCAACCCGAAGAGATCCAAATATTTCAAAAGATCCTGAAATGCTTCTTGAAGAACATGCTGAGATGGAGCAGCCAATAAAATATCATCCATATAATGAATACAATAAATTTTGTTTTCATATTTGCTTCTGAAGGGCGTCAAGGCATGGGCCACATAATCTTGGGAAAGTGTGGGACTATTGGCCATACCCTGAGGCAGGATGGTCCATTGAAATCTTTGAGAAGGCTCTTGTAGATTAACAGAGGGTAAGGAAAAGGCAAATTATTCCAAGTCTTTTGGCGCTAAAGGAATGGTAAAGAAACAATCTTTTAGATCAATAACTAACAGTTGATATTCCAGAGGTATGGCAGAAGGAGAGGGAAATCCGGGTTGCAAGGGACCCATGGGTTTCATTACTGCATTAACAGCCCTAAAATCTTGGAGCAATCTCCATTTGCCAGATTTTTTTCCTAATGACAAAAATAGGACTATTCCAAGGACTACAGAATTTAACGAGATGCCCTAACAAAACCTGTTCTAGCACAAGATTTTTAGCTGCCTCTAACTTTTCTGAAGTGAGGGGCCATTGATCAACCCGCACAGGAGTGGAAGTAAGCCACTGTAGAGGCATAGCGTATGGACGAGTCAATGGCCCTTTAGAAAACCCAATCCCGAGCGATCTTGTTTAGGCTTTACCTGCAAAGGTTAGAGAACACCATCCAGGTGTTTTCCCAATCCTTTTCCAGTTTCATACCCCATATTAGTCATAGACATGACTAGAGCCCTGCAGTTTTGGGGGCAAAGGGGGAGTTTCTAGCACTAATCCCATATCAGACAAGATATCTCGTCCCCAAAGATTTAGATCAATATCCAAAACAAAAGGTTGAAAAGTTCCTTGATGTCCCTCAAGTGTCTTCCAAGGTAAATAATCTGAGCTAATTTTGGGGGCCAAAGCAGTTTCCACCCCTTTAACTGGGATAGAGGTGTCTTTAAGAGGCCAATGCATAGGCCATTTTTTAGAGGTAATAACTGACATATCGGCCCCAGTATCTATGAGCCCCTGAAAGGGCCATCCATGTATGTAAATGGTAAGAAAAGGCTTCTCATTGGAGATCACTCGCATCCAATAAGTATCAGTGGAACCAAAACCTTGAGCCTCTCGACTTGGTTTGACAGAGGCATGCTGAGTTTGAATTCAGGGCATGATAATTAATTGTGCAATGGGTATCTTAGGCTGCAATGCAATGATGCCATTGGTAAGGGAGACCATAATCTTAATCTCTCCTGTATAGTCTTCGTCTATGACTCCAGGATGCACTATTAAGCCCTTTAGGACCCAGCTAGACCCACTTAATAATAATCCCCAGGTGCCCTTTGGCAAGGGACCCCATTTTCCAGTAGTTATAGCTTTTGGAGGGTCCCCTCCTTATAAAAAGATGGGAACATCTGGGGCTAGATCGAGCCCTACACTGGAGGGGGTACCGGGGAGTAGTCGGTCGATCCGAGGCAAATCGGAGGTGTTGGCTCTAGAGATTGCGGCATCATGGCTGCTATTGTTTGATGGGGTCGCAGCGGGCCCATCTTGAAGTTTCCCAGAAGAGGATTTCCAAATCTATCTGTTTTTGACTTGCACTCATTTGCCCAGTGATAGCCCCGTTGACAACGAGGGCATAAATTTCGGGGTTTAGTTTTCACTCCCTCAGACCCTCTGACAGCTGCATTAGAGGCAAATAGTTGAGGACACTGAGACCTGCCTGAAACGTCCCAACCTGCCACATTAAAAACAGGCCTGATTGCCGGTTGCCATTTTACCTTTAGCCAGTTTCTTTTGCATTTCCTGGGGAGAGATACCTCTCATAATAGCGGCCATGGTCACCCCCTGAATGCAAGATGGACCAATCTCGGCACAAAGCTTAATATAATCCTCTAAAGTTCCAGTTTTCCTCCAAGGACGTAGGCAGCCTGACAAGCCGAATTGGCATTTTCATAAGCAAGTTGCTTCACTGTGAAAATTCCCGCTTCTCCATCTACCACCAATCTAACCACTACTTTTAGAAGCCTGGAAACAAAATCCTGATACGGTTCATCAGGTCCCTGACGGATCTTAGATAACCCTTCTGTACGGGCTCCCGAAGTGGGCAGGCGCTTCCAAGCCTTAAGGGCACATTCTTAATTTGAGCATATGCCAATTCAGGATAATCAATCTGAGTCCCTACATCATAATACTGTCTGCCACCCACCAGCATGTCATAAGAAACAGGGACATTTGTCCTTCTATTATATAGGGCTAATTCATTTGCTCGGTCAGCATATTCTGCTTTCCATAAGAGAAAATCTCCTCCCGAGAGACATGCCTGTGCAATAACCTTCCAGTCCCTGGGACATAAAGCTTCTCTCCCTAAGTTGTCCAATAAAGAAAGGGTAAACAGAGCAGTAGGGACATATTGAGCAGTGGATGTTTTGATTTCCTTCAGAATCTTAAAATTCAAAGAAGAATAGACCTGCTGGCCCTGGTTATTAGCCATAATGGGAAAAGCGGAAAATTCCCCTATGTCTTCTCCTTGCCGTTGAGCCTGGTACAATGCCCTCTGCAAAGGAGTCACACCACATACAGATAAGGGCACTACAGACTGTTGTCCCACCATGACAGGGAAAGCGGCAGTAACCAGGGGACAAGGCAACTTAAACCTTTGTCACCTCCAATCTGGTCCTTGTTCCATAATAGACAGATTCCATACGGGCAACTGCTTAGGAGCATTGGAAGCAGTAGGTTCCACAGGCGCAGCAGTCCCCACAGAAGGGGGAGAATGTAAAAATGAACGAAGAGGAGCAGGAGATGAATACACATGATAAACCTCCTTATGATCATCCAGATAAACATCAGAGTCCTCAGGCACCTCATCCCCTCCTGATAAGAGGGTAGGGAGGACAGGAGGCAGAGGAGGGAAAGCCTCAACAGGAGACTGAATAGAAGCCAAAGACTCCGGACAAGTTGGAGGAAAAGGAAACAGATCTTCCCAAGAGGGAGCGGAAGGCTCTATTCCCTCACCCGCCGGAGAGGGAGGAAGGCTATTTTCACAATAATCAAGCTCCCCTCCTTCCGGTATGTACAGACTTCGAGTGAAGGGAGACCAGCTCTATAGTATGCCTTGGATCCAAGAGGTCTCGGATTAAGGACCATAAATTCATGGTCCCCTCAGGAGCAGCCGAAGCCCCTCGTGCAAAGATCTGATTCTTAATCTCCTGTCCCACTCGCCTCCAATGCTCCAAATCGACACTTTCCTCTTTGGGAAACAAGGGACACAAAGTAGAAACCATTTCAAAAAAGCTTTCAAGAGTCTTTCTAGAGACCTTGGACCCTCATTCCCTCAATAGGGTTTGAAGGGCCTGCACAAAATATGAATGGCCCGCTGATTGCGTAAGCCCCATACTCTCATCGTTCTGGACCTCCCGGATTTCCTTACCTGATACTTTCACTTCCGAAATGCTCTCGTCCTCTGGTCCCTGTTCAGGCGCCACTTGTTGCGACCGGCGCAACAACCGACGACAGGGTAGAGGGGAAAGGGAATGAACAAGAATGAGAGGGACACCAGGATAATTATCCACAAAGTGCCACAGCGTGTTTATTGCGAAAACTATTTATGCCTCTCTCCTTCAGCTACAAGCGGGTACTGCCAAGCCTCAACATTCTTGTTTACAGACTTTTCAGTACAGTTTCAGAACAGAACTTAGACAAGATATCTTTTGGCTAATGTTGTCCTTGCAATTCTGTAACAGTGCACACAGCTGCTGTGGGAAAGCAACCAAACCAAAAATCTTGTTCCTCTACCAGTCAAAACAAGAGGAGCCACGATGTCTGTTTGTCTTAAGAGGACACCTGGCAGCCCTGGTTGAAAGAGCACTGAGAACCGTTGCTCAACCAGCTTAACTCTTTCTAGGCACAGGGCTCTCAACAGCGGGGAGACTATTCTGCCGGTCCTGGTTATGGCTCTTTCAGACTGTTCAGGGAATATTGACTACAGGTCCAGTTGCAAACCGAGGAGCTTCCAGAGAGAGGAATCACCACCATTCCCTGAATGATTGCTGTCTCTAGTCCCTGGCCTGAAGGGCAGGAGAAATATCTAAGGCCATACATGGTCTCTCTCTTTCTAAAAGAGGAATGGAAACCTCTTGCTGACCAAGTCTCTGGTAGAGCCCATGGAGATTTTCCTTCACCCAAATCCAGAGTGGTTTCTTAGACTGGACAAAGCCAACTCATTGGGAGACAGCACTAGAGGTTCCATTCCGAACATTGTTGATTTGTTTGAGAGAGATGGATGGGGAGCGTACATGACTCGAGGGAGTGGTAGAGGGAGAAAATCTTCGTGTGGGCTCCCCACACAGCACACACCAGGACAAGGTTGCTCCATTGCCCTACCCATGAAATCATGACCTCAGTTGCAACCGAGAGGCAGATACTTAGCCCACCAAGCCCACCAGGAGCTCCTATCCTGTTCTCTTTTTTCTTAATGAGAAGATCCTGATGGATCATTCTGTGTCCATGTCAAAAACAATAGCCTCACATGAAAGAGGAGTCATCCACAGGCTTCTCATGACAGTGGTTATGTGGCACTGGGGGTCCCTTCCAATTTGGGTTTAAGGACACCTGGGACATCTGGAAAGTTCAGCTTTCCGAACAGGTTCAGTAGGAAACGGTTGTGTCCAGTCCAAGTGAGCAGTTTGAATGGGAGTTGTCCACATTCTTGGGCCTAGGGGAAACAAAGAGTATTCTCCTTCCCCAGTTGATTTTTCAGCTTGTTTCTGTGCCCGTGTGGATCCCATTAATATGCACTCCCCTAGCCTTCCATATTTCCCACTCTGTCTTGGCTCACATTAAGGGGTCATGGAGCTCTCACTCACAGACAATCTTCCCAGATTTTGAGGAATTCTCCCTTGTTTTCTGTGTTCAGCCACCATAAATGGTGTATGATATCCTCCCTCAAAACCATGGTCTTCCAACCCTTACAGGCACTGCATAAGGCTCTGTGGGTAGCTCACTGACGATTAGCCATAGGATCACCAAACATATTCCCTCTTTCACTGCATATGTCACAAACCGAGGCACACCCCACGGCTGCCACACAATCCACAGACACAGACGCATTCCATGACAGGCCACCAGTACATACTACACGTATACACATGCACAACCCATAGCTTGCCAACCCTGCACAAATAGATCACACCCAAAGTGCACATACAACCTACACCCTTTTTGGCAGACACCATACACACACCACTCCTACACAGGGCATACACATATATACTGGAGTTACATGTGACACATAAAACACAGAATACACAGCATGCACAGCACACCTACACCACACACACATGAATGCAAATGACCACCCCATCACCCACCTCAGTGGCCAGACACAACATACACCATTGAGTGTCATATGTGCCACACCCAGGACTCTCGCAGAAGACACGTAGCACATGTCTATCAGGGAATCATAGAAAACACTCCCCACATTCACCACAAACACACACACAAAAACACACTCGCAATGCATGGAACACACACAACGCATGCCACACTCCTCCTCTACACACATCCAAAACACATCCACAGGAGATATACACCATACACACACATTCCATCGACCTCAATCCAACACAGTCACACCCAAAACACCCTACACTAGCTACCCATATAGATTACCTGTGCAAAACATCCATAATACACACAAACACAGAGAAGGCACACAGAGCTCAAAGCCTTCTGAAACTCACACACACAACAGACAACACCCTACTTCATCATGACAACAGGTTCCCTTCACCGACAACTCTCAGATACATCCCACGCACCCATCACACATACCACGTATGACACGTGCACACATTGACAAAGAAACACACACAAATCCTACAGGCCTGCACTCCACAAATACGAAATACACTGTGCAGACCCACACAGACACAGGCAGACATCACCCATGACCATAACAAACCACAAACATGACACACCCAGATACCCCATAACGGGACTACAAGTCCAAACCATATGCATACCACCCAGAAATTCCAGAAACAGAACATACGATACGCAGAACACTCAGAGCACAGCTCACCTACAGCATGAACATGGCTAAGTCACCCAGAGACAGGTACCACCCATACACCACACTCACACATGACTATGAACACCCATGAACACCACACAGAATACTCACAGTGTACACACTCATGCACACAAACACCAGAAGGACAGTAGAGAATGGCAACAACTCCCTCAGAGGCACATCAAACCCCCAATACAGGCCATCCCTACTGCAGAAACACACCCTGTACCGCCAAAATATTTCCAGCACAAAAAGCACACACACTCACACTGAAACCACTTGTAGAACACACGTCCAACTGATGCGTACCACTCATCATTGACCCCTTTTGTGCATGTGCATCTCAAACCACAGAGACATGACCCAGACAGCATATAGACCACATACACCTACCCACATCTTTGAGACCACACAGAAACCCATGCTCCATACCCACTATCATCCCTATTCCACACATTACACAAATCTCCAACACACACCACCCATACAAACACAAATGCACCACCGCGCCACAGACACACTACACTCCCCTATGGACAATCTCATCATCTATTCCCCTCACACACACCCATAAGACAACAAAGAATTCACTACATATACAGTACATCCACTCCCCATATACACTGCCTACATGCCACAATTCTATCCCTCACTCACAGCTCACATCACTACACATGGACCATAAGAATTTGGCATATTACTGTCAGACACACCAGACATCTACAAATGCACACACTGAAACCATTCCCAAACCAACACACACAGCCATCCTTTCAGCAATACAATGTACACTGCACAGACAGCATAAATCAAATGCATACACTATATATGCACTGGTCACATAACAACACATACCCCATGCGTGCCAGAAACGCACAACGCTTATCCCACATAGAAGCAATCCACGCATACACCACACAAACAACACACACATTCCATGATTCAATATGCACACCAACCTCCTCCCACAAACATAACCCAAGGAGAGCAAATGAAATGGCATCCCGCCACACACATCATGCACACACCATAGGTACACCAAGCTCAACACACAGAGTCCACCCAAAACTACATTGCACACACAGCAGAAACAAAGACACAAACAACCCATGCACAACACATACCGCACTAACATAGTGCATGGATATCATACATACACACCACCTACCCCCAACATATGCACTACAGAAACATCCAATAGGCACCATATAAAACAGAACTCCATCACACACCAATGCCACCTGCAACACAAAAGACACACACCCCATCCGTGTGACCCATGAACTGCATGTACTCAACACACCTCTAGCCCAGAGATGCACCCACCTATTCAACACACACAGGGAAACACACCTCAAGTCAGAACAACTATGAGATTCATGTCACACTGAAACAACACCAACCACCGACACAGTCTCTCTCTCTCTCTTTCTCTCTCTCTCTCTCTCTCTCACACACACACACACACACGCACACACTCGTGCTTACTTCCAGGTTGGTTGTTGTCAGCCTGCTTATGCATACCCAGGTTGTCTCCTTCCACGAGCTGATTAACATGCCATCATTTGGAAGAAAGGATTGTTCACACATGCACATAATGCTGCATGGCATGGCATGCTCTGAAAGAGCCCTTGCCTGGTAGAGTTCCCCAAGTCACAGTTCCAAACACTTGAGGGACGCCCCCGGAAGCAACCTGCTCTCCCTGAGCCACTCTTACTTGTATTCACTGATGGGAAGGACAGAAAAAGGAGCCAGTGCCAAAAGGTTTCATTCTCTTTTGGCAGGAAGAGTCCAGACTGCTTGCTGACACAGCTCCCAGGTGTAGCCAATGGAGGTTCCCTTTGCCCAAGCCCACAGCTCTTTCTTACTCCTGATATGGTGAGCTCCCTAAGAAAGTGTGCTTGCTAGTTCCTTCCTTTTAGACTTCATCACATTCTCATTTGTGCTGAAAAATCTGGCCCTCTGTATCCCCTTCCATCCATTCGGTTATCTTTCCAAACCAGCTTCAGGCTTGTAGCCATTGGAATCCTGTGTCTCAGTTAAACTGGGAGTCTGGCCAAGCCCCTGGGCATGTGCATTTGGTTAGGCCCCAGGATCCGTTGCAATTTCTCTCAGAACTACCTGAATATTGGGAGGGATAGGGGACTGGAATGTGGCAGGAGAGGCTGGGATGGAGGTATTCAGAGACACCTGGTCACATTGCTGTAGCTAAGGGAAACAAAGGAAAACAAGTGTCTGATTTGTTTCATTCCCAATGGAATGGATGACATTGGCTCTCCAATGGCCATTCTCCTAAGCTTCCTTAATTTACAACCTTCCCTTGGTTCCCATTCATGGCCTATGGAGTTGGTACTTGCAGAGCCAGTAGTCAGTGGTCGGTGGCAAGTTTCTGTTGTGGCCCTGTGCCCTGTGAGAAGAGTCAATGTAAGATATTGCCAAGGAATCTGCTTCCCCATTCTTGAGAGTGCATGCTGCTTGGCTACATGGAGTAAGTAGTGTCATGGCTGCTCAGCTGGATCTACTCTTTGACTCACTCTGATACCTCCGTTTGGAAGACCATAGGGCAAGGTTGGGCAGACTATTCTGCCGGTCCAGGTGAGGGCGCTTTCAGAGCATTCAAAGAATATTGACTGAAGGCCCAGTTGCAAACCCAGGAGCTTCCAAAGAGGGAATCACCACCCTGAATGACTGTTGTCTCTAGTCTCTGGCCTGAAAGGCAGGAGAAATATCTAAGGCCAGATATGGTCTCTCTCATTCTAAAAGAAGAATGGAAGCCTCTTGCTGACCAACACTCTGATAGAGCCCATGGAGTTTCCCTTTGTCCAAAGCCAGAGTGGTTTCTTAGACCTGACAATGCTAACTCGTTGGGAGACGGGGCTAGTGGTTCCATACTGAACATCGTTGATTTGTTTGAGTGAGATGGATGGGTAGAGGGCATGACTCACGGAGGGGCAGAGGCAGAGAAATTGTGTGCGAGCTCCTCAGAAAGCACACACCACGGCAAGGACACTCCATCGCCCTACCCATGAGATCATGACCTCAGCTCCAACCAAGAGTCAGATACATAGCCCAGTGAGTCCACCAGGTGCTCCTACCCTATTCTCCTTTTCTGGAATGAGAGGAACCCAAGGGATCATTCCATGTCCCTGTCAAAGAGCAATAGGCTCTCTTGAAAGAACAGACACCCACAGGCTCCTCAGGACTGTGGTTATATTGCACTGCGGGTCCTTTCAAAATTGGGTTTCAGAACACCTGGGACATCTGCACACTTCAGGTTTCTGAGGAGGCTTGGCAGAAAATGGTTGTGTGTAGTCCAAGAGAGCCCTTTGGATGGGAGTTGGCCTCTTCGTGGGCCAAGGGGAAAGATACATAGTTCTCTCCTTCCCTGGTTGACTTTTTCAGCTTCTTTCTGTGCCTGTGTATCCCCTTAATAAGCACTCACATTCAGGGGACAAAGGGCTCTCACTTCCACAGAATCCTCCCAGGTTTTTGGGAATTCTCACTTGTTTTCTGTGTTCAGCCACCATAAGTGGTGTCTGATATCCCCCCTCAAATCAATGGTCTTCCATCTTCGTGCAGGCGCTGCATAAGGTCCTGTGGGTAGTGCACTGATGATTAGGCATACAATCCCCAAACACATTCCCTCTCTCCTTGCATATCAGACATACAGAGGCACACCCCACAGCCGCCACAAAATCCACAGACACAGACGCATTTCATCACACACCAACAGCACATACTAAACATACACACCATGCCCAACCCATAGTCTGCCGACACCTCACCAATAGAAAACAACCAAAGCACACGTACAATGTACACCCATACGCTACAAGGAGAGCACACACTTTCTAGGCATACATAATACACACACCACTCATACACAAGGCACACACATACACACTGGACTTACACGTCGCCCAGAAAACACACAGAATACACAGCACTGACAGCACACCTACACCACACACACATGAACGCATGTGTTCACTTTGTCACCAAACGCACCGACCAGACGCAACCTACACCATTGGGTGTCATATGTGCCACACCTAAGACTCTCGCAGGACACACATAGCACACACCTATCACGGAATCATAGAAAACACTCCCCACATGTACCACAAACACACAGTCACAATACATGGAACACACACAATGCACACCACACACCTACTCTACACACAGCCATCCAAGACCATTCACAGGAGACATACACCATACACGAACATTCCATTGACCTCAAGTCCAGCACAGTCCCACCCAAAATACCCTATAGAAGCTACTCATATAGATCACCTGCATGGAACATCAAGAATACACACATACACAGAAAAGGCACAGAGACCAAAGCACCCAAAACTCACACGCACCACAGACAACACCCTAGTACGTCATGGATGACGTTCTCCTCATCTAGTCCTCTCAGATACATCCACACACCCATCACACGCAACACATAGGGCACGTGTACACATCAACAAACGCACACTTAAAGCCTACAGGCATGCACTCCACAAATATGAAATACACAGCACACTTGCCACATGCACACAGGCATATATTACCTATGCACCACAACACAGTCAGGACTACCAGGAACCCCCAAAAAGGGACTTGAAGGCCAAACACGCATACCACCCAGAAATTCCATAAATGGAACACACGGTACGCAGAAGACTCAGAGTCACAACACACCTACAGCACCAACATGGGTAAATCACCCAGAGACAGGTACCACCCTTATGCCACACTCACACATGACTGTGAACACCCATGCATACCAAACAGAGTAGGACGATGAAGCTTCCTTATACTGGGGCATGCTGTGTGGGGAGCCCACACAAACATTCTGCCCCTCTGCCGCTCCCTCGAGTCATGCCCTCTCTTCATCACTCTCTCTCAAAGAAATCAACAATGTTCAGAATGGACCCAGTAGCCCAGTCTCCCTATGAAATGGCGTTGTACGTCTGAGAAACCACTCTGGGTTTGGGCAAAGAGAAAACTCCATGGTCTCTACCAGAGAGCTGGTAAGCAAGAGGCTTCCATTCTTCTTTTAGAAAGAGAGAGACCATGTCTGGCCTTAGGTATTTCTCCTGACTTTCAGGCCAGGGATTACAGACAGCAGTCATTCCGGGAAAGGTGATGATTCCTCTCTCTGAAAGCTCCTGGGTTTGCAACTGGACCTTTGGTCCATATTCACTGAACGCTCTGAAAGAGCCCTCACCAGGACCAGACAAGCCGAATAGTCTACCTGCCCTCGACCTCAGGTCTTCAGAACGAAGGCATCAGAGTGAGACAAAGTAGATCCAGCTGAGTAGCCATGACACTACTTACTCCATGCAGCCAAGCAGCATGCACTCTCAAGAAGAGGGGGTAGATTCCTTGGCGATATCTGACACTGACTCTTCTCACTGGGCACAGGACCACACCAGAAAATTGCCTCCGATGACTGAGTGCTGGCTGTGTGAGTGACAGCTCCATAGGCCACCAATGTGAACCAAGGGAAGGTTGGAAATTCAGCAAGCTTAGGAGAATCTCCGTAGAAGGGTTAATGTCTTCCATTCCGTTGGGAATGAAAGAAATTGGACACTTGTTTTAACTTTGTTTCTCTTGGACACAGCAATGTGACCAGGTGTCTCTGAAAACCTCCGGCCCAGCCTCTGCTGCCATATTCCAGTCCCCTATCCCTGCCAAAGTCCAGGTAGTTCTGAGACAAAATTACACACAGATCCCAGGACCCAACTAATTGCATAGGCCCAGGGGCTCGGCCAGACCCCGGCTACCTGAAACATAGATTTCCAAGGGCCTCAAGCCTGAACCTAGCATGGAAACAGAACCAATGGATGGAAGGGAATACAGAGGGCTAGAATTTTTCAGCAGAGATGAGAATGTGCTGTAGTCAAAAAAGAAGGGACTAGCTAGCACACTTCCTCAGGGAGCTCACCTTATCAGGAATAAGAAACAGCTGTGGGCTTGGGCAAAGGGAAACTCCATTGGCTACACCTGGGAGCTGTGTCAGCAAGCAGGCTGGAATCTTCCTAGCCAAAGAGAATGGAAGCTTCTGGCCCTGGCTGCTTTTCCTGCCTTCCCATCATGGAATACACGTAAGAGTGGTTCAGGGAGAGCAGGGGTGCTTTGTGGCACGACCCTCAATTGTTTGGAGCTGGGACTTGGTGCACTTTACCAGGCAAGGGCTCCTTCAGATCATGCCCTGCCATGTAGCATTCTGTGCATGTGTCAACCATCCTTTCTTCCCAATGAAAGCATGTCAATCAGCCAGATGGAAGGAAACAACATGGGTATGAATAAGTACATGAATAACAACATGGGTATGAATACATGGGTATGAATAAGCAGGCTGACAACAACCAACCAGGAATTAAGCAGGAATGTGTGTGTACGTGTGTTTGTGTGTGTGTGTGTGTGTGTGTATGTGTGTGTGTGTGCTTTGTTGTGGGTGTGTGAAAGCCTCGTTGCTCTTTATATGATTAGTGATTGGTGGAGCTGGGTGTGTTTGGGGGGGCTGTGTCTGTGACTGTGTGGATAGGTGCTGTTGTTTCAGAGTGATATGAATTTGATAGGTGTCCTTACTTGAGGTGTGTTTCCCTGGGTGAGTTGTAAGGGGGGTGCACCTCTGGCCTAGAAATGTGTTGAGTACATGCAGTTCATGGGTCACATGGATGTGGTGTGTGTCTTGTGTGTTGCACATGGCCTTGGTGTGTGATGAAGTTCTGTTTTAATGATGGCTATTGGGTGTGTCTCTAGTGAATATGGGTGGGGAGTAGGGGGTGTGTATGTATGATATCCATGCAGTGTGTTAGTGGGGTATGTGCTGTGCATAGGCTTTTTCTATCTTCGTTTCTGGTGTGTGTGCAGTGTAGTTTTGGGTGGTCTCTGTGTGCTGAGTTTGGTGTACCTGTGGTGTGTGCATGGTGTGTGTGGTGGGGTGCTATTGAATATGGTCTCTTTGGGGTATACTTGTGGGACATGGGTGGCATGCAATGGAATCATGGTTTGTGTGTGTGTTTGTGCTGTGTCTGCATGGTGTGCTTCTGGGTGGGATAAGCGTTGTGCCTTTCTGGCATATATGGTGTGTTTGTTGTTACCTGAGAAGTGCATATGTAGTGTGTGCATGTGATTTATGATGCCTGTTTAGTGTACATTGTATTTTTGAAATTATTGCCGTGTGTTGATTTTGGAATGGTTTCAGTGTGCACGTTCCTAGATGTCTGGTGTGTCTGAGAGTAATACGCAGATCTTCTGTGGTCCATGTGTGGTTCTTGCACATCCTTTCTGAAAGCCTTGTAACTTCAGGAAGAAGTGGTTATTCGAAAGACAGTCTAACGGACACTTTGGACACCAGACTCCTGGAGATGGCATTTCCCTCTATTCGTCCACACATACAATTTAAGACACACTTGACCATGGCACCCTGCACAGGTTTGTTTCCCAGAGATAATCATATGTCACTTTGCTTTTGTTTTCACACAGAGCTTTGGAAAGGTTTCTTTCATCTAGAAAGGGGTAGCTGTGTGATGACCACGTATCCCCAAGGTGGTGGTTCCAAGATAAGTTCACCGTCTGTTCCTTAGGTGGCCATGTACACCAGGTTGACCTTACAATGACGATTTGGAAAAATACATTCATTGTCATTCCCTTCCCCGTGACATGTTTCCCAGACTTAAGGGCATGGCCCCTTGCTTGGCCTTCAAGGCCTCTACTTTGAAATTGCTCCCACAGTCATGAAACAAGATGTCAGTGAACAGCTCCAGTCGCCCTAGAATGGTTCTTCAGATTTTTTTTAATTTGTAATTTTTTTATTTAAGCTTTTTTTATTTAAACATATAATGTAACCCCACCACCCTCTCCCAACCCCTCTCCCTCCCACCCCCCTCAGTTTGTTTTATGACATTAAGAGTCTCTTTTGGTTTGTCTCCCTCCCGATCCCATCTTGTTTCATTTTTTTCTTTTCCTACCACCTTAACCCCCACCCCCGTTGCATCTCCACTTTCTCATATCAGGGAGATCATGTGATAGTTGTCTTTCTCGAGTTGAATTATTTCGGTAAGCATGATACGCTCTAGTTCCATCCATGTTGTCGCAAATGGTAAGATTTCATTTCTTTTGATGGCTGCATAGTATTCCATTGTATATACATACCACCTCTTCTTTACCCATTCATCTGTTGGTGGACATCTAGGTTCTTTCCATAACTTGGCTATTGTGGACATTGCTGCTATGAACATTCGGGTACAAGTGCCCCTTTGGATCACTACGTTTGTATGTTTAGGATAGATACCCAGTAGTGCAATTGCTGGGTCATAAGGTAGCTCTATTTTCAACTTTTTGAGGAACCTCCATGCTGTTATCCAGAGTGGTTGCACCAGCTTGCATTCTCACCAACAGTGTAGGAGGGTTCCCCTTTCTCCACATCCTCGCCAGCATCTGTCATTACCTGACTTGTTCATTTTAGCCATTCTGACTGGTGTGAGGTGGTATCTCATTGTGGTTTTGATTTGTATTTCCCTGATGCCCAGTGATGTGGAGCACTTTTTCATGTGTCTGTTGGCCATCTGGATGTCTTCTTTGCAGAAATGTCTGTTCATGTCCTCTGCCCATTTCCTGATTGGATTATTTGTTCTTTGAGTGTTGAGTTTGCTAAGCTCTTTATAGATTTTGGATACTAGCCCTTTATCTGATATGTCATTTGCAAATATCTTCTCCCATTCTGTCACTTGTCTTTTGTTTTTTTTGACTGTTTCCTCTGTTGTGCAAAAGCTTTTGATCTTGATGAAGTCCGAATAGTTCATTTTTTCCCTTGCTTCCCTTGCCTTTGGCGTTGTTCCTAGGAAGAAGTTGCTGCGGCTGAGGTCGAAAAGGTTGCTGCCTGTGTTCTCCTCAAGGATTTTGATGGATTCCTTTCTCACGTTGAGGTCCTTCATCCATTTTGAGTCTATTTTCGTGTGTGGTGTATGGAAAGGGTCCAATTTCATTTTTCTGCATGTGGCTGTCCAATTTTCCCAACACCATTTGTTGAAGAGTCTTGTCTTTTTTCCATTGAATATTCTTTCCTGCTTTGTTGAAGATTAGTTGACCATAGATTTGAGGGTCTATTTCTGGGCTCTCTATTCTGTTCCAGTGATCTATGTGTCTGTTTTTGTGCCAGTACCATACTGTCTTGATGATGACAGCATTGTAGTAGATCTTGACGTCTGGAATTGTGATGCCACCAACTTTGGTTTTCTTTTTCAATATTCCTTTGGCTATTCGAGGTCTTTTCTGGTTCCATATAAATTTTAGGATTATTTGTTCCATTTCCTTGAAAAAATGGATGGGATTTTGATAGGCATTGCATTAAATGTGTAGATAGCTTTAGGTAGCATAGACATTTTCACAATATTTGTTCTTCCAATCCATGAGCATGGAACATTTTTCCATTTCTTTGTGTCTTCCTCAATTTCTTTCATGAGTACTTTATAGTTTCCTGGGTATAGATTCTTTGCCTCTTTGGTTAGGTTTATTCCTAGGTATCTTATGGTTTGGGGTGTAATTGTAAATGGGATTAACTCCTTAATTTCTCTTTCTTCTGTCTTGTTGTTGGTGTAAAGAAATGCAACTGATTTCTGTGCATTGATTTTATATCCTGACACTTTACTGAATTCCTGTACAAGCTCTAGCAGTTTTGGAGTGGAGCCTTTTGGGTTTTCCACATAGAGTATCATATCATCTGCAAAGAGTGATAGTTTGACTTCTTCTTTGCCAATTTGGATGCCTTTAATTTCTTTTTGTTGTCTAGGCTAGGACTTCTAGTACTATGTTGAATAGCAGTGGTGATAGCGGACATCCCTCCTGTGTTTCTGACCTTAACAGAAAAGCTCTCAGTTTTTCTCCATTGAGAATGATATTGCAGTGGGTTTTTCATAGATGGCTTTGATAATATTGAGGTATGTGCCTTCTATCCCTACACATTGAAGAGTTTTGATTAGGAAGGGATGTTGCACTTTGTCAAATGCTTTTTCAGCATCTATTGAGAGTATCATATGGTTCTTGTTCTTTCTTTTGTTAATGTATTGTATCACATTGATTGATTTGCGGATGTTGAACCAACCTTGCTGTCCTGGAATAAATCCCACTTGGTCGTGGTGAATAATCCTTTTAATGTACTGTTGGATCCTATTGGCTAGTATTTTGGTGAGAATTTTCGCATCTGTGTTCATCAAGGATATTGGTCTGTAATTTTCTTTTTTGATGGGATCCTTATCTGGTTTGGGGATCAAGATGATGCTGGCCTCATAAAATGAGTTTGGAAGTTTTCCATCCATTTCTATTTTTTGGAACAGTTTCAGGAGAATAGGAATTAATTCTTCTTTAAACGTTTGGTAGAATTCCCCTGGAAAGCCATCTGGCCCTGGGCTTTTGTTTGGAGATTTTTGATGACTGTTTCAATCTCCTTACTGGTTTATGGGCCTATTCAGGTTTTCTATTTCTTCCTGGTTCAGTTTTGGCAGTATATATGTCTCTAGGAAAGCATCCATTTCTTCCAGATTGTCAAATTTGTTGGCATAGAGTTGCTTATAATATGTTCTTATGATTGTTTGTATTTCTTTGGTGTTGGTTGTGATCTCTCCTCTTTCATTCATGATTTTATTTATTTGGGTCCTTTCTCTTTTCTTTTGGATAAGTCTGGCCAGGGGTTTATCAATCTTATCAATTCTTTCAAAGAACCAGCTCCTAGTTTCATTGATTTGTTCTATTGTTTTTTTTGGTTTCTATTTCACTGATTTCTGCTTTGATCCTTTATTATTTCTCTTCTCCTGCTGGGTTTAGGCTTACTTTGTTGTTCTTTCTCGAGCTCCTTTAGGTGTAGGGTTAGGTTGTGTATTTGAGACCTTTCCCGTTTCTTGAGATAGGCTTGTATCACTATATATTTTCCTCTCAGACTGCCTTTACTGTGTACCACAGATTTTGGACCGTTGTGTTTTAATTATCATTTGTTTCCATGTTTTTTTTTAATTCTTTAATTTCCTGGTTGACCCATTCATTCTTTAGAAGGATGCTGTTGAGTCTCCATGTATTTGTGCTCTTTCCAAATTTCCTCTTGTGATTGAGTTCTAGCTTCAGAGCATTGTGGTCTGAAAATATGCAGGGAATGATCCCAAACTTTTGATACCTGTTCCGACCTGATTTATGACCCAGGATGTGATCTATTCTGGAGAATGTTCCATGGTCACTAGAGAAGAATGTGTATTCTGTTGCTTTGGGATGGAATGTTCTGAATATATCTGTGATGTCCATCTGCTCCAGTGTGTCATTTAAGACCTTTATTTCCTTGTTGATCTTTTACTTGGATGATCTGTCCATTTCAGTGAGGGGTGTGTTAAAGTCTCCAACTATTATTGTATTCTTGTCCATGTGTTTCTTTGATTTTGTTATTAATTGGTTTATATAGTTGGCCGCTCCCATGTTAGGGGCATAAATATTTAAAATTGTTAGATCTTCTTGTTGGACAGACCCTTTGAGTATGATATAGTGTCCTTCCTCATCTCTTATTATAGTCTTTGGCTTAAAATCTAATTGATCTGATATAAGGATTGCCACCCCACCTTTCTTCTGATGTCCATTAGCATGGTAAATTGTTTTCCACCCCCTCACTTTCAATCTGGAGGTGTCTTCAGGTCTGAAATGAGTTTCTTGTAGGCAGCATATGGATGGGTTTTGTTTTTTTTATCCATTCTGAAACCCTGTGTCTTTTGATTGGGACATTTAGCCCATTTACATTCAGGGTAACTATTGAGAGATATGAATTTAGTGCCATTGTATTGCCTGTAAGGTGACTGTTACTTTATATTGTCTCTGTTCCTTTCTGATAATACTTTTAGGGTCTCTCTTTGCTTAGAGGACCCCTTTCAATATTTACTGTAGAGCTGGTTTGGTGTTTACAAACTCTTTCAGTTTTTGTTTGTCCTGGAAGCTTTTTATCTCTCCTTCTATTTTCAATGATAACCTAGCTGGATAAAGTATTCGTGGATGCATGTCTTTCTCATTTAGTTCTCTGAATATATCATGTCAGTTCTTTCTGGCCTGCCAGGTCTCTGTGGATAAGTCTTCTGCCAATCTAATATTTTTACCATTGTATGTTACAGACTTCTTGTCCCGTGCTGCTTTCAGGATTTTCTTTGTCACTAAGACTTGTAAATTTTACTGTTACATGGTGGGGTGGGGTGTGGACTGATTCCTATTGATTTTGAGGGGTTTTCTCTGCACCTCCTGGATTTTGATGCTTGTTCCCCTTGCTATATTAGGGAAATTCTCTACAATAATCCTCTCCAGTATGCCTTCTGCTCCTCTTTCTCTTTCTTCTTCTTCTGGAATCCCAATTATTCTAATGTTGTTTCGTCTTTTGGTATCACTTATCTCTCGAATTCTCCCCTAGTGGTCCAGTAGTTGTTTGTCTCTCTTTTGCTCAGCTTCTTTATTCTCTGTCATTTGGTCTTCTATATCACTAATTCTTCTGCCTCATTTATCCTAGCAGTAAGAGCCTCCATTTTGTATTGCACCTCATTAATAGCTTTTTTTATTTCAACTTGATTAGATTTTAGTTCTTTTATTTCCCAGAAAAGTCTTTTATTTCTCCTGACAGGGTTTCTGTAATAACTTCCATGCGTTTTTCGAGACCGGCTAGAACCTTCAGAATCTTCGTCCTGAATTCCAGATCTGACATATTACTAATGTCTGTATTGATTAGGTCCCTATCCTTCGGTCCTACCTCCTGTTCTTTTTTTGTGGTGAGTTTTTCCGCCTTGTCATTTTGTCCAGATAAGAATCCGCTGTTCTCCTTGTTAAGTGAACTTGGTCTTGGCTGGATTTCTTTGATCTTCTGGGGGAGGGGCCTGTTGAAGTGATTCTCAAGTGTTTGCCCCAGGCGGAATTGCACTGCCCTTACCAGGGGCCAGGTAAATAATCCTCTCAGCTTCGCTGTTGGGGGGCTTTTGTTCCCTGAATGCTTTCCGTAGAGTTCCAGAGGACGGGAATGAAAATGGCGGCCTCCCTATCTCTGGTTCGGAGGAGCCGAGAGCTAGGGGACCCAGTCTTCAGTGTGCCTTTAAAGAAAAGCGTTTAATCACTCCCATCTCCCCAGCCTCCATTCGCACTCGGAGACCGCGCTCGGAGACCGTGCTAGGAGAAAATCATGCATAATCAGTCCCGTCTCACTGGCTTCTGGGAGCGCTCCCAGCTCACCCAGCCTGTGACCAAGTGTCTCTGTCTCTGGCAGAGTCCTACCTGGAGTCTCTGAACCCTGTAGATCCCTGAGCTCTCCCGGGTCGGAGTCTCCCCGGATCTTGTGGGGACCCCTCACACAGAGTACCGGCCCGTGTTACAGAGCATCGGCCCGTGTCACAGACCACGGCTCTAGGAAACCTCGGCTCTGTCTCCGCAGCCGTTTTCCCTGCTCTAATATCTGTGAGCTCTGTGACACTCAGACACCCCCGATCCTTCTGTGACCCTGTGGGACCTGAGTCCACGCTGTCCCCGCAAGGTCTTCACCCCAGTTTAGCCTCTGGAGTGATGTCCCTCCCTGGAGCAGACTTTTAAAAGTCCTGATTTTGTGCTCCGCCACTTGCCGGGAGCCGGCCCCTCCCCCTGGGGTCTATCTTCCCGTCGTGTTGGATTCACTTCTCCACTGGTCCTACCTTTTAGAAAGTGGTCGATTTTCTGTTTCTAGAATTGTTGTTTTTCTTCTCTTCAATGTCCTGTTGGATTCGTAGGTGTTCAGAATGGTTTGATAGGCTATCTAGCTGATCTCCTGCTGCCTGATATCATCTCAGTCTGCTACTTCTCTGCCATCTTGACTCCTCCTGGATCTTCAGAATTTAAGTGTATGTCTCTTTCCTTTGCTTTTGCACAAACATTTGGAAAGTCTACCTTCAGGACAGAAGTTATTAGCCCTATGACGGATACTCCACAGAGCATTTCTAGGGAACATGTTGATGGCACCTATCTTAGCCTTTCCTACATACTATGGAAAAAGGTTCTAGATACTGGAAATTAAAAAATTGACAGATCTTCTTCTACCGTGTTTCTTCTTAGATTTAAGCAGATAGACGAACTCTCCTTGTTTCCACACGTATGCTGAAAATGCTTTTTTTCTCCGTGAACCGAGAGCTTCATTTCAAGTGCCTTGCTAGAGAGGTGTATTTTTCAGAGCTAAGCACATGGGATGATCCCTCTGAATTCACACATACTTTTAAAGGACTAGGGTTCCAACTTCTTTGCGGCTGACCATAGGTGTCCACTGGAAGGCTGACTGGAAATAGGCCCAGAGAGCAGAACACAGGGCCAGCATCAGGGTGAGGCTCTAGCTTCTACTTTCGGCTGTCTGGGCTGATCATACCTTTGTGGCATTGTTCACTAGTTGAGTCACAAAAACTCTTTCACATTCTCGAGGCAAGGCAGGGATCCAGGTGACACTGTCTCTCTTGCGGTTCTTAGTTGATCACCCTGACATTGACCAAGTCTCCATAATCATTATTCCTTTCCCAGATGTCCGGGACCTCTCCATTCTTCACAGACGCATTTCCCACTGGTAAGTGGATGTCATTTTCCACAGGTTCTCACATGCTCTTGCTGAAATGCATCTATCTTCAGGAAGTTGTTGTTCCTTGAATGAGTTTACCCACACTCTGGTCCCTGGACTGAAGGAAATGGAACCTCCATTTATGCATCCATACCTACATTTGCAGAGAAGACTTTAGGTTGACGATGGCACCCCACAGAGGTTAGTGTCTCTGAGATCAGTATATGGCAAGTTGGTTTGGCTTTCATACTCATCTTTGGAAAGGCTTCTTTCTTCTGGATAGTGGAAGGTGAATGATGAACTCCATTTTCCCATAGTGGCATTTCCAGATATACATCAACAGCCTGTTCCTTATTCTTGCCACAGACCAACTTGACACTTACAATGACTGCTTGGAAACTTTCATTCGTTGACTGTTTCCTACTCCCAGAGTTGTTAATCAGAGAATAAGACATGGCCCATTCCTTTCCCTCCTGTACGCTTATTTTGAAACTTCTTCCACCATCATGAACAAAGATGTTATTATGCACCATTTGCCCTGGAGTCGTGCCTCAGGTATTAAGCCTAGGGCTCCTTTCTTGTGCTTCTGCACATATGTTTGGACCAGCTTCAGGAAAGATGATAGCAGAATGATAGATTCTTGACAGGGTTTTTACTAAGGGACCTGTTGATGGCACCTAACTTATGCTTTTCCACATAGTATGGAAAAGGCTTCTAGCTACCAGAAAACTATCAGTTGACAAAAGCTTCCTTTACCGTGCTTCTTCTTTGAGTGAAATAGATATACATACAGTCTTTATATATAGACAGGTGCTTTCAGAACCTTTCTATCTGCATGAGACAAGATTTATTTTCTGTGCAAGTTCCATGCTAGACAGGCGTATTCCTCAAAACTAAGCTATGGAATGTTGCTTATGAAACCACATGTACTTTTAAACGACTAGGGTTCCAAATTCTTCACAGCTTTCTGCATGAGTCCTCTTGAAGACTGTGTGGAGAAATGCCCCGAGAGCTGATCAGAGGGCCAGGATCAGGGCGAGGCTCTAGCTTCTGCTTTTGAGTGTTGTGGCTTGTCGTACTCTTGTGGCCTTATTCGCTGGTTGAGTCACCAAAGCCCTTTCATATTCTCAAGGCAATGCAGGGATCCAGGTGGCACGTGCTCTCTTGCAGTGCATACCTGATGGCTCTGCCATTGGCCAAGTCTCCAGAATCATTACTGCTTTCCCAAATGTCAGGGAATGCTCCATGCCAGTGTCGGTGTTTCTGTTTGTAAAATGGTGGAGTTCATAATCATGGGCTTTGGACTCCTACCAAAGTTTTGAGCTGAGTTTCTGATTCAGGCTGAGGGTCTGTCACTTAGGAGCGTTAGGTTCCAGGGCAAGGTAAGAGTGCTTTTGAGTTTCAGGTCTTTGAGTAACATCCAGGTCCCACGTGACCATTCAAGGGGCACATGTGGCTTGTGTGAATTCTGGGTGGATGTTTGATTATTCTGGCACTGATCAGTTTCCACGACCATTTGTGCTTTCCACCCCAGGGTTGGGGGCAGGTGGAGAGCCCCATTCATTCCGGACTCTGAAACTCATGGCACAAGATGCCGGGGTTTTATCTCCACTATCAATCGAGTTCAATTCCTATTCTGTTCTGTTCTCACACACCCCACAAGCAACAAACAAATCACCGCACATACAGCACCCACACTGCCCGTATCCACTGTGTATATCCCTCAACTCTGCCCATCACCCGCAACTGACATCACCACACATATACCACAAGAATTTCATACATTAATCTCCACACACCAGACATACACAAATGCACATACTGAAACCATACCCAAACAAACACACACAGAGATCATTTACACAGTACAAGGCAAAGTGCACAGGCAGCATGAATTACCTGCATACACTACATGGGCACTGGTCACATAACAACACACACCACTTACACACCAGAAACTCACAACACTGATCCCACACAAAAGCACATCATGCATACATAACACAAAAACAATACACACACCATGATTCAAGAGGCACACAACACATCTCCAATAGCAAACCACACAGAGACCCCATTAAAGGCATCTACTCACACACACCATGAACACACCATCGATACCCACAATGCAGCACACCTAGTCCATCCAAAACAACACCACACACACCAGAAGCAGATAGCACAAACAACCCACAACCAACACATAGGCCATTAACACTGCATGGACATCATTCATACACTCCACGTACTCCCCACCCATAAGCACTAGAGAAACTACAAATATCCACTATAAAACAGAACTCCATCCCACATTAATGCCACATAAAACACACAAGACACACAATACATCCAAAAGACTCAGGAACTGCCCACACTCCACACGCCTCCAGTACAGAGATACACTATAGTATTCAACACACCTATGTAAAACACACAACCACTCAAGAGGCAGAACAACTACCAAATTCATATCAGGCTAAAACAACACCGACTACACACACACATACACACACACAGGAGCACCACACACTACAATTATAAATAACAAAGAAGCCTACACACAGCCACATCAGAACAAAGACACACACACACACACACACACACACACACAGAAACCTGCTTACTTCTTCTTTGGCTTCTGGCAGCCTGCTAATACATAGCCAGATTGTGTCCTTCCCAAGCCTGACAGACATGCCTTCATTAGGAAAGACTCGTCCCCCAAAGCACCTGTGCTCTCCCTGAGCCAATCCTCTCTGTAGTCAGTATGGGAAGGACAAGAAAAGGAGCCGGGGCCAGAAGCTTTCATTCTCCTTTGGCATGAAGAATCCAGGCCACTTGCTGATAGATCTTCCAGGTGTAGGCACT
Organism: Taxidea taxus jeffersonii; assembly: GCA_003697995.1. Classification (NCBI taxonomy): domain Eukaryota; kingdom Metazoa; phylum Chordata; class Mammalia; order Carnivora; family Mustelidae; genus Taxidea; species Taxidea taxus. Next base: position 8,660 of record RCUC01127290.1, on the reverse strand, counting down.
GGAAGTTCCTTTTGCCCAAGCCCACAGCCAATTCTTATTCTGGAAAACCTGAGCTTGCTAGCAAAGTGTGTTTGCTAGACCGTTCCTTTTAAAATCATCATATGCTCATCGCTATTGAAGAAATCTGGCTCTCAGTATCCTATTCCTACCATTGCTTCTCTTTCCATAGTAGATCCAAGCCTGAGGCCATTCGAATCTTGTGTCTCAGGAAACCTGGGAGTCCAGCTGAGGTCCTGGGCCTGTGTATTAGGTTGGGCCTCAGGACTCGATGCACGTGGCCTTCAGAAATACATGGACATTGGGAGGGATAGGGGATTGTAATAGGGCAACAGAGGCTGAGCTGGAGTTTTTTTTCAGAGACACCTGGTCCCATTTCTGTAGTAAAGGGAAACAAGGTTAAAACAAGTGTGAGATTTATTTCATTCCCATAGGAATGGACAACATTGGCCCTCCTGTAGCCCCTCTCCCAAGCATGCTGAGTTTTAACATTTCCTTGGTTCACATTTGTAGGATATGAAGTTGTCACACACACAGACAGCACTCTCTTATCCGTGGCAAGTTTCCGTTGTGGTCCTGTGCTCAGTGAGAGCACTCCGGGTCACATATGGCCAAGGAATCTGGTGCTCCTTCTTGTGACTGCATGCTGTTTCACTGCATGGAGTAAGGATTGGAATGGCTGGTCAGCTGGCTCTATTCTTTGACTCCCTCAGATGCCTCTGTTCTAAAGACCAGAAGGCCGGGCGGGCAGAGTGTTCTGCACGTTTTTTGAGGGCTTTTTCAGAGTATATTCTGTTAACATTGACCAAAGGCCTGGTTGCAAACACAAGAGCTTCCACAGATGGGAATCACCTGATTCCGCTGATGGTATGCTCTCTCTGGTCACTGGCGTGAAGGGCAAGAGAAATATCTAAGGGCAGACCCGGCCCCTCTTTTTCTAAAAGACAATGGGAACCTCTTGATGACCAACTCCCTGGTGTCCCCAGTGGAGATTTCCCTTCGCCCAAGCCAAGACTTGGGTCTTAGGTCTGAGAAAGCAAACTCGTTGGGAGACTGGGATAGCAGTTCCATTCTGAACATCATTGATTTGTTTGAGAAAGGGATGTGGAGTGCACATGACTGGGTGGAGGATCAGAGTGATGAATCTATGTATACAGGCCCCACAGAGCATGCACTAGCACAAGGACACTCCATCTCACAGCCCATGAGATCATGAACTCATCTGCATCCATGAGTCACATACTTTACCCACAGAGCCCACCAGGTACTCTGATCCTTTTCTCTTTTTCTGTAACTAGAGGAGCCCTACAGATCATTCTGTGTCCATCTCAAAGAGCAATATGCTCACTTGAAAGAGGAGACTCCCACAGACTTCTCAGGATTGTGGTTATGTTCCAACACAGAGCACCTCCAAATTGGGTTTCAGAACACCTGGGACATCCAGAAACTTCAGGTGTCTGAAGAGGCTTGGCAGGAAACCTCTGAGTGTAGGGCAAAGTAGTGATATTCATGGGAGTTGGCCTCACTCCTGGGGCAAAGGCAAGAAACTTAGTTTTCTCCTTCTCCGCTTGACTTTTCTCTTCATTTCCCCTCCTGTGTGGATCCCCTTAATGGGAACTCCCATAACCTCCCATATTTTGAAAAGTCCTTGCTCACATTCAGGGGTCATGGGCTCTCACTCACATAGAATTGTCCCAGTATTTGACGAATATTCACTTTTTTCCCTAAATTTAGCCAGCATGATTGGAGTCTGAAATCCCACCCAAAAGGATGGTCCTCAACCCCAAACAAGTGCTGCGTAAGGTTCTGTGGTTACCGCTCCGAAGATGAGCCATACATTCAACAAAGACATTCTCACTCTCACTGACTGCTCTGCAGAAAACACATACCAAGGCTAACCCCACCGGCGCCACGAAGTCCACAGACACTGACGCAATCCAATCCATTCCACATCACCAACTACACATACACACCATTCAAAACCCATCTACTGGGGACACCACACCAAAAAATCACACACACAGCACACATAAAACCTAATCCCATATGCTACAAAGAGAGCACACCCATACTTGGCATACACCATACACACACCCCTCCCACATAGAACACACACATATACAATGTCCTGACTCGTTGCACAGAAAGCACAAGGAACAAACCTACACCACACACAGGAAACCTACATGTCACACACATGGAAGCCTATGACCACCCTGTCACCACACACAGTGCCCAGAAGCAATATACACCTCCCATGGGCCATACGCAAACCTCTCGCAGGACACACGGGGCACACACCTATCAGGGAAACATAGAAAACACACCCCAAGTTCACCACACACACACACACACACACACACACAATGTGTGCAACACACAATGCATGCCACAAAGCCGCCCAATTCCTTGTACTCCAGACATAAACCATACAACTACATTTCATTGATCTCCTATATAGCACAGTCTAACCAAAACGGCCCATAAAGTCTCAACATATACATGACCTTCACAGATCATCATTGTTAAACACAAACACATAGAAGTCACACACAGCCCATAGCCTACCAAAACTCACACACATGACAGACACCACACTTCTACCTCATGGACGACACACTCCCCTCGCCTGGACCTCACAAACACATCACACATACCCCTCACACACACAAAACCCATGTCACATGAATAGATGCCCAAACACCCACAGAAAGTCTTCAGGCGTGCACGCCACAAACAATAAAGATGCCACATGCACACAGGCAGACATCACCCATGCACCACACCACTACACAGGCAGGACAAACACAGGACACCGAAAATGCCCCAAGGAGTCCAAACGTGCATACTACCAAGAAATACCAGAAACGGAACACACAAAACCAAGTAGAATCACACCACCCCTACAACACCAACAGGGGTAAGTCACCCAGAGGCAGGTACCAACCATAGAGCACACTCACACATGGACCTGGAAAATCCATGAACACTACACACAGCACTCAGAGCACACACACCCACACACCAGAACGAGAGCAGAGAAAGGCAACACCTCCCACACAAGCACATGTTACTTCCAGCATACACCATACCTAGAGCACAAACACTCACCGCATGCAGTACAAAGTATGCCCAGCAAAACAAACACACATACCCCACACTGAAACCACTTGTCTAACACACACCCAACTTATTCATACCACTCATCGTTGACCCAGTGTGCGCATGCGCATCACAACCATAGTGACACGAGTCAGAGAACGTATAGAGCACACACAGCTACCGCCTCATTGAGACCACACACAACACCCTATGCTCCAGACCCACTACACCTATTCCTCACAGAACACATATCTCCAACACACACCAACTATACCAAACACAAATGCACCACCGTACCTCAATGACACTACATTATAATATGGGCAAGCTGGTCACCTATTCCCCTCTCACACACCACACAGGCAACATACAAATCACCATATATACAGCACCCACACTCCCCCATCCACTGCCAACATGCCACAACTCTGTACCTCCCCCACTCCTCATTTCACCACACATGTACCACAGGAATTCCCTACATTAATCTCACACACCCCAGATCTATGCTAAATGCACACACTGAAACCATACCAAAACCAACACAAACAGCCATACTTTAAACAGTACAAGACACAGTGCACAGGCAGCATGAATTATCTGTATACATGACATAGGCACTGCTCACATAACAACACACACCAATTAGACACCAGAAAATCACAACACTGATCCCACACAAAAGCACCATATGCACACATAATAAAAACACCATACACACACTGCAATTCACCAGCCACACCATCCATCTCCCACTAGCAAAACACAGAGAGACCACATTAAAGGCATCCGCCCCCACACACACCATGAACACACCATAGATACCCCAAACTCAGCATCCCTAGTCCATTCATGCACACGACCTACCAACCCCCATATTCACTAGAGAAATATCAAGGATCCTCCATATGAAACACATCTCCATCACACACCAATGCCACGTACAACAAACAAGACACACTCCAAATACATACGATTCATGAACTGACCACACTCAACACACCTAGAGCACAGAGATACACTCACCTACTCAACACACCTAGGTAAAACACACAACAACCTCAAGAGGCGATACACCTGTCAGATTCATATCACGCCGAAACAACACCGACCACACCACCATCACAAAAATACACACACAAACACACACACACACACACACACACACACAGAGCACCACCACACACTACTCACATAAGGAACAAAGAAGCCTACACACACACTCCAAACACAGACACACATAGACACACATGGACACACACACACACACACACACACACACAGTTATGCTTCCTTCTTTTTTTGATTCTGTCATCCTCCTTAAACAGCGCCAGGTTGTCTCCTACCCCAGGCTGACTGAGATGCCTTCATTAGGTAGAAAAGACTGTTCACCCCTGCCCAGAATGGTGCATGGCAGGGCATTCTCTGAAAGAGGCCGTGCCTGGTGGAGTGCACTGAGTCCCAGTTCAAAACACTTGAGAGTTTCACCCAAAGCACCCCTGCACTCTCTTGAGCCAGTCCTCCCTGTAGATAGTATGGGAAGGATAGGAAAAGGATCCAGGGCCATATTTCCATTCCCTTTTGGCAGGAAGGATGCAGGCCACTTGATACAGGGTTCCCAGGTGTAGCCACTGGAGTATCCCCTTGCTCAAGCCCACAGCTGATTCTTATTCGTAATATCTTGATCTCACTAGCAAAGTGTCCTTGCAAGTCCCTTCCTTTTGACATCATCGTACGTTCATCTCTACTGAAGAAATCTGGCCTTTGGTATCCACTTCCATCCATTGCTTCTTTTTTCATACTAGCTTCAGGCTTGAGGCCATTCGAATCCTGTGTGTCAGTTAACCTGGGAGTCTGGCCAAGCTCTTGGGCCCATGTATTAGGTTGGGGCACAGGATCGGCTGCACATTGGTCTCAGAAATACATGGACATTGGGAGGGTTAAGGGATTGTAATAGGGCAGCAGAGGCTGGGCTGGAGGTTTTCAGAGAAACCTGGTTCCATTTCTGTAGCACAGAGAATCTAAGTTTGAACCAAGTGTCAGAGTGATGTCATTCCTATGGAAATGGACAACATTGGCCCTCCTGTAGCCCTTCTCCCAGGCTTGCTGAGTATTAACGTTCCCTTGGTTCACATTCATGGGATACGAAGCTGACACGCACACAGGCAGCACTCATTTGACCATGGCAAGTTTCCATTGTGGTCCTGTGTTCAGTCAGAGCACTCTGGGTCAGATATGGCCAAGGAATCTGGTGCTCCTTTGTGACTCCATGCTGTTTCACTGGATGGTGTAAGGACTGGAATGGCTGGTCAGCCAGCTATATTCGTTGACTCCCTCTGATGCTTCTGCTTTGAAGACCAGATGCCGAGGTTGGGCAGAGTGGTCTGCAGGTTTTGGTGAGGGCTCTTTCAGAGCATATTAAGTGAATACTGCCTGAAGACCCAGTTGTAAAAAATAAAGAGCTTCCACAGAGAGGAATGCCCTGCTTCCCCTGATGGACTGCTCTCTCTAGTCACAGGCTTGAACGGAAGGAGAAATATCTAAGGCCAGAACTGTCCCTCTTTATTTCTAAAGTAGAATGGAACCCTCTTGAGGGTCAACACCCTGGTGTCACTCGTAGAGATTTCCCTTTGCCCAAGCCCAGACTTGTGTCTTAGTCCTGAGAGAGCCAACTCGTTGGGAGACTGGCATAGCAGTGCAATTCTGAACATCGCTGATTTGTTTGAGAGAGAGGGATGTGCAATGAGCATGACTGGGTGGAGAAACAGAGTGACAGAATCTTCGTGTAGACTCCCCGCTGAGTAGGCACCAGAACGAGGACACCCCACCTCACAGCCCATGAAATCATGACCTCAGCTGCATCCAAGAGTGACATACTTCACCCACAGAGCCCACCAGGTGCTGCGATCCTTTTCTCTTTTTCTGTAACTAGAGGAGCCTTATGGATCCTTCTGTGTTCGTGTCAAAGAACAATATGCTCACTTGAAGGAGGAGACTGCCACAAACTTCTCAGGACTCTGGTTATGTTCTAGCACAGGGCGCCTCCACACTGGGTTTTGGAACACCTGGGACATAGGAAAACTTCAGGTATCTGAAGAGGCTCGGCAGGAAAACTTTGTGTGTAGGCCAATGGAGCGGTTTTCATGAGAGTTGGCCTCACTCCTGGGGAAAGGGCAAACAAACTTAGTTCTCACCTTCCCCCACTTGAGTTTTCTCTTCCTTGCCCTTCCTGTGTCGATGCCCTTAATGCGCACCCCCATAACCTTCCATATTTTGAACTGTCCTCGCTCACATTCAGGGATCATGAAGCTCTCACTCAAACAGAATCATCCCAGTTTTAGACGAACTCTCACTTTTTATCTTTGTTCCCCCAGCATGATTGGTGACTGAAATTCTACCTAAAACTATGGTCCTTAAAGGCCATGCAGGTGCTGCATAAGGCCCTGTGGTTTGTGCACCGAAGATTAGCCATACAATCACCAATATATTCCATCTCTGACTGATTGCACTGCAGATGACACATACCAAGGCCCACCCCAAGGACTCCATGATGTCCAAGGACACTGACGCATTCCATCCCAAGCCACAGCGCCAAATACATATACACACCATTCACAATGCATCGCCTGCAGACATGGGAAAAATAGATCACACACAGCACACATACTACCTAACCCCATATGCTACAAAGACAGCACGTCCATACTAGGCATACACCATACACATTCCCCTCCCACATAGAACACACACATATACACTGCCCCGACTCATTGCCCATAAAACACACAAAACACACACACACACACACACACACACACACTCCACACACAGCAAACCTACACCACAAACACATGGAAGCCTATGACCACCCCGTCATCACAAACAGTGACCAGATACAACATAGACCACCCATGGGCCATACCCAAGTCTCTATCAGGACACACGGGGGACACGCCTATCAGGGAAACATAGAAAACACACCCCAATTGCAACACACACACACACAATGCATGCAACACACAATGCACACCACACAGCTGTCCAATTCCTTGCACTGCGGGCATACACCATACATCTACATTTCATTGATCTCCTATATAACACAGTCAGTCCAAAAGGCCCCATAAATCTCAACATATACATCACCTGCAGATAATCGTTGTTACACACAAACACATAGAAGTCACACGCAGAAAATAGCCTACCAAAACTCACACACATGACAGACACCACACTTCTACCTCATGGACGACACACTCCCCTCGCCTGGACCTCACAAACACATCACACATACCGCTCACACACACAACACCCATGTCACATGAACACATGCCAAGCACCCACACAAAGTCTACAGGCGTGCACACCACAAAAAATAAGGAAGCCACATGCACACAGGCAGACATCACCCATGCACCACACCACTACACAGGCAGGACAAACACAGGACACCGAAAATGTCCCAAGGAGTCCAAACGTGCATACTACCAAGAAATACCAGAAACGGAACACACAAAACCAAGAAGAGTCACACCACACCTACAACACCAACAGGGGTAAGTCACCCAGAGACAGGTATCAACCATAGAGCTCACTCACACATGGACCTGGAAAATTTATGAACACTACACACAGCACTCAGAGCACACACACCCACACACCAGAATGAGAGCAGAGAAAGCTAACACCTCCCTCACAGGCTCATGTTACTTCCAGCACACACCATCCTTAGAGCGCAAACATTCACCACATGCAGTACAAAGTATGCCCAGCAGAACAAACACACATACCCCACACTGAAACCACTTGTCTAACACACACTCAACTGATTCATACCACTCATCATTGACCCAGTGTGTGCATGCGCATCACAACCAGTCAGAGAACGAATAGAACACACAGCCACCTCATCATCGAGACCACACACACAACCCTATGCTCCACACTCACTACACCTATTCCTCACAGAACACATCTCCAACACACACAGCACTCATACCAAACAAAAATGCACAACTGTACATCAATGACACTACATCATCCCATGGGCAAGCTCGTCACCTATTCCCCACTCACACACCGCACACACAGCATACAAATCACTGCATAAACAGCACCCATACTCCCGCATCCACTGCCAAAATGCCACAACTCTGTCCCCCCCCACTCCTCACGTCACCACTCATGTACCACAGGAATTCCGTTCATTAATCTCACACACCCCAGATCTACGTTAAACGCACACACTGACCCATTTCAAAACCAACACACCAGCCATCGTTTAAACAGTACAAGGCACAATGCACAGGCACCATGAATTACCTGCATACATGACATAGGCACTGCTCCCATAACAACACACACCAATTAGACACCAGAAAATCACAACAATGATCCCACACAAAACATGATATGCACACATAACAAAAACACCATACACACACTGCGATTCACCAGGCACACCACCCATCTACCACTAGCAAAACACACAGAGACCACATTAAAGTCATCCCCCCACACACACCATGCACACATCATAGATACCCCAAACTCAGCACCCC